>JAGKTI010016072.1:0-19780 GCA_018397915.1 Birgus latro
AACATGTTCCAACAGGAGGTTTCTTGAAGCAGTCACGGAGTATATGATTGTTCTTTCGACAGAATGGGCACCACATATTAGCTGTTTTTGAGGACATTCGGTTTAATCTGGCAGTTATTTTTCCAATTTCTTCTTGGACATCATTCCAGTCACAGGGGATAGGTTCCTTCGAAGAGGATGGCTTCACTGTGGTTGAATCAGCCATGGTGGAAATCTGTTCACTGATAGGACGAACATATTGTGCAGTTATTGCCATCCAAGATTGACGTTCCATCTCCACCCGGTCCATAAATTTCTGTAAGGGGATTTCATCTTCCACAAAACTACTCACCTTTCTGCGTGCCTCCTCCTCCGACCCAGCATTAATTAGCGACACAGCTAAACTCCTAGGACACTCTCCATCTCCAAACTCTTCAGCAAACTCGCAGGACACTCCTCATCTCTAAACTCCTCAGCACGAAGGGGAAGAAATATGGACATCTCTCGAAAACAGGTCCGCCTGGCACCACGGTTCAGCATTCACTCTCGACCCCGACGCTTGCTAACTCTCTCTCAAACACAGTATCACTTGGCGCGGCTTTCAAATTATCTTCCTAACCTTATTAACAATACATTACTTTCCAACTAAATACATCATTTCTAAACTAACTCTGTTCACTAGTATCACAGTTGACGTAAAAATCTATGTTACACTGTTTTAAATGTACGATACTATATACACAGGTGACTACTTAGTGGTAGGTGGTGGCGACCATCATCCACTCACTTGATGTAGTGCTGCCTACTTCTTCCTTAGCCTTTATCATTCTTTTTCTGTGCCTGCCCTCCTTTCTTCCTATTTCTCCTATATTTCCTGTCACTTCTTACTGCTTTTCTTTCCTTTACAGGTGGCAGTACATTGAGTGACAAGCCAAATGGTTTCCTGTAAGCCAAGAAACCATTTACAACGCTGGGTGGTAACCATATAACCAAACCATACGTGCTCCCTACGTGTCAACAAGTGGGTTGGTGGAGGGTTAGTGCCCCTCCCCGTAAAATAAATAACTCAAAGTCAAATGGCCACCCCTTATGGGATTATGGTGTCTGGCAATAGATAGATAGATAGATAGACTACTTAATGCGGATGAACACGGCGTAATGCAGCTTCTTTGTCTATCAGAAAGCGGTTACTTTCAATAAAAACAATTATTTGAATAAGGGGACATTACAATAATTTTCCTTCATTACATTAGCACTGGGGCCATACCTACACCAACCTCAGCACTGGGGCCCATACCTGCACCACCCTTAGCACTGGGGTCCATACCTGCACCAACCTTAGCACTGGGGCCTACACTGGCACTGCCCTTATCACTTGGCTGCCCACAAGTCCCCGCCTTACCAGCCAAGTCACTTACAGTATATACAAATCCACAGTACAGTACAGTAATTCACCAAAACAAACACTATCACACCAATACAAGCAGTGTGACTCACGTACAGTAAATTGCTGCAACAAAACAATAATAACACTTGCGTCACGTCGGCCTGGTGCTACATGATGTTTACTGTAGTACGATGCTCGGCTGAGAGGTGACGATAGCAGGGGGGGCACACGTGAACGAGTGGAAAAGACAGGGCTTTGAAGGGGTGGGGGGACTGCGCAACTGAACCAAAACAATGCTGTGCACGCTGGGGCAGCCATCTTGCCTGAGACGAGCGACAGTCTCCTTGCGTGCACCTGGCGCTTCGTGTGAAATTTTCCGATGGCTATATCGTTATAGTGGGAAATTCATCGTAAATCAGATTTTGGGTTGTAACTTTTTTGTTATCGTTGTAGCGAATTATCGTATACCGAATCAACTTATAACGAGTTGTGGCTGTATTGGTACAGTTTGGTAATACTGTACAATACAGTCCCAGTTAACTGGGGAACTTGGGGAAATCACCTTCCCAGTTACTTTTTTTCCTCGGATTTTCATTCATACTTTTATACATAGATTACATCATTGCAGTGTATGCAGTAACACTCATCCAGGGCCACACAAACAGTTCCATTTGAAATATACCACATCTTCAGCACACCCCTTAGATGTAACACACGATTGCAGTATCTTGCAGTAGTGCAAAATGCACACTGTAAGTTCATTTTGTTAGACGTTATTTGTTATTTTATTCGTAAGACATGGAAAAATAACATGAAATAAATTTTGAGCATTTATTGGTGGATTGATGATTTGGAAAGAAGTGTTGTACAGTAGAATTATCATGAGTCCCTTGCTTACAGTTGTGTATACAGCTGCAGCCCACCAATTTTTTCCTTACCTGACCGCTGTCACTCCACCTATTTCTTGCCAGTCAGCTGTATTGTAGATAATACAGTAAATATGATTGAGCCTGTGTAGGTTTATATCCAAAGGTTGTTGCTGTTTATTGCTCATGTAATGCCGCTCATGGACGAGTGAGGCTGGTCACTTTCATCTTAAATGTCAGGACCAGCATGCCTAACCCCAGCCTCCTCTACTCCTCTTGGGACAACATAGGATTGGATGGTGGATGGATGTACATATTGCAAGTGCTGTAATTTTGTCCAGCAAAATAAACCTTCATTTGAATCAGCTATATTTTATCTTCTCTGTCAGTGCAAATATGTTCTAAGTTGAATTTATGTATCATCTTAGAATGCATTTGCACTAGCAGAGGAGATAAAATCTAGCTGATAGAAATGAAGGTTTGCTTTCGTTTCGTTTCGTTTTTGAAGGCTCCAACATGCTTGCATGTGTCGGCCTTGGTCACCTAATGGCGGCTCTCCACGCTGCTCGATCTCTGGCAGCCTCCCTATTCAGTCCCTTAACCCTTAAGTCACATTTAATGACCTCGTCCCATGTCTTTCTCGGTCTACCCCTCCCAACCCCTCCCCCAATATTAACACTTCTCACCCTCTGTACCCAATTATCATCCCCCATCCTCTCCACATGTCCAAACCACCTCAGCCTACCTCTCCTCATCACAACACCAATACACTCCAGTCCCATCCTACCTCTCAACTCTTCTATCGTAAGCCCAGCCCCCCCAGGCCTTGCACGCAGGGACGCACTGCACATCCACCTAATCATTGTCATTTCTGTACGTTTAAACCTGCGAATATCCTCTTCCTTTACTGCCCAGGTCTCACTACCATACAGCTTCACACTCCTAACACATGCTGCATACAAAGACCCCTTAGCACGTAAGGAAAGTCCTCTCAATGTCAGGAGAGGCAACAGCTCCCTGAACTTCTTCCAACCACTTCTCACTCTAGCAACCGAACTAACTCCAGCCCCACCTCCGGCACATAACATGTCTCCCAAATAACAAAACTCCTCCACACACTCAAGAGACTCACCTGCAAGTTCAACCCTCTCACGCCTAACAATCTCCACCTGCTCTCCCCGACACACCGCACACATGAAATCAGCATTATCTCGCAGTCTACCTCTAATACCACTACATCTCTTGTGCACCCACTTATCACAAACACTGCACAAGATGGAATTACTTCCCACACCCATGTGGCAAACTGCACATGGCCACTCTCCCTCTCCTCTGATTGTACCGCCACCAACCCTAGATATCATCACTTTTGTTTTATCTGCATTTACCCTTAAGCCCTTGTGCCCCATACCATCTCTCCACTTCTTAAATCTTTCCTCAGCCTCCCCTTCATTCTCAGCAATCAACACCAAATCATCAGCATACAACATCTCCCATGGGAGTCCCTCTCTGAAGTCACGTGAGAGGGCTTCAAGCACCATGATAAACAACAAGGGACTCAAAACTGACCCCTGATGCACACCAACATTCACGGGAAACTCATCACTCAAAGCTCCATTCACCCTTACCTGAGTGTGAGCACCCACGTACATGGCCATAACAACCCTAACCAGCCACTCTTCCAACCCTAGCTTTCTCATTGCCCACTTCACCACCTCTCTAGGGACTCTGTCAAAGGCCTTTTCCAAATCAACAAAAACAAAATACAATTCCCTTTTCTTTCCAATATATTTTTCTTGAAGCTGTCAAACATTGAATATGGCATCAGTGGTCCCCCTGCCTGGCATAAACCCAAACTGCATCTCATCGATATTCACTCTTTCTCTAATCATACCTTCTAGAACTCTCTCCATTACTTTCATTATCTGATCTAAGAGCTTTATACCTCTGTAATTTCCCCTTTCCAGGGCATCACCCTTCCCTTTGTACACATTTACAATTACACTCTTCAGCCAATCATCTGGGACAACACACTCATATATAATCATATTTATCAGGTCAGTGACTAACCTCACCCCAATATCTCCTGAGGCCTTCAACATTTCGGCAGTCAACCCAGACACACCTGCCGCCTTCCCCACTCGCATCCTGCCTATTGCCTCACTCACAGTAGCAGCGTCAATCAAAGGCCAAGGCCCAAACACTGGATCAGCTGGCTCCAAACCTTCCCTATCCCAATCAAACTCCTCATTCAACAACTGGCTATAATGCTCTCTCCATGCATCTTTAATATCCTCACTGTTAACCACTACCCTTCCTTCATCATTCTTCACACACTGCTCGCCTACAATGTCCCGATTATCTCTCTTCATCTGATTTGCCACCCTAAAAACCATATTTTTCCTTCCTTCATGATTTAGATTATCAAGTAAAAGTCTCTGTGACTCAGACTTCGCCCTGTATACCTCTCTTCTAGCCCTGCGCTTGGCAGCCAAGTACTCCTCCCTGTTACCACCCTTCTTCCATTCCCGGAAAAGCCTTCTCTTCTCCTTAACTGCGGCTTCTACACCCTCATCCCACCACCAAGTTGCTTTATGTCTTGGTGGGCCTCTTGTCCAACCGCATACTGCATCGGTAACTCTCAAGAGGTTGTTCTTAAGGGCTCCATACTGTTCATTAACGTCTCTATCTTTGGCTTCCTGTTCAGCCACCACTCTCCTCATCTCACTATAAAAGGCATCCCTTACTGATTGGTTTCTCAGCTTCCATATTTTCCTCCTAGGTACATATGTCATCCTTCTCATCACTCGTTCCTTAAGCACCATGTCACAAATCAACAGTTTGTGCTGCTGCACACACTCCTCGCTTCCTATAACTTTAACATCCCTCACTAATCTCCTATCAACCCTCCTTACCAGAAAATAATCTATCTGGCTACTATTTCCCCCGGACTCGTACGTAATCAATCTACTCACTCTTTTTCTAAAATGTGTGTTGCACACAATCATGTCCATAGCCTCCCCAAACTCGAGTATTCTTTCCCCTTCCGCATTCCTCACACCATATGCACATCCTCCATGGACTCCTTCATAACCTTGAGCTGCTTCACCAACATGACCATTTAAATCCCCTCCCAGAACCACTACCTCATCATCACCCATACCACTTACTACACGTATTAAATCATCCCAAAATCTATCCTTCTCTGCGTCATCCAATCCTACCTGTGGAGCATATGCTGATATAACTGAAATCATCACCCGTCCGATCAAAATTTTCACTACTATTATCCTATCACTTACTCTCATGACATTCATAACATACTCCACCCATTTCTCCGCAACCAACACACCCACACCCCCATATCCGTCAGTTCCCCCCTGCCAAAACAGCTTATAGTAGCAATCCTTCCCAGCAATCTTTCTGGCTGATCCACCCCTGTACCGGACTTCCTGCAGACATGCCACATCCACCCACCTCCTACTAAATGCCTCAACAACTTCCCCTGCTCTTCCTCTCAAACTTCCCACATTCCACGAACCCACCCTAAACCCCCTGGGTGATTTGCTGTCGTCAGGCTTGCTTTGGTGCTTGTTTTTGTTCATAGTCATAGTCGGTAAGATAAAGGGGGGTAAACATTCCAAAGGCCCGACCCATTGCACAGACCCAGGTCCAGGCAATGGATCTGGGACCCCTAGCCCACCAGCTTACTAGTGGCTGTGGTAGTGGCCTCGGGGCACCCTGCCAGGACACCTGCAGGGACACCCTCCAAGCGCGGCTTGGCACTGCAACTGCCCCGCCATTATACACCCACTGATAGGGCAGCCTCCTGGGGCGCTACTCCCAGGTTCGGGCCCCTCTCTAATGAGCGGAAGCGGCAGCCTGGGAACCGCAATGCCCTGTACCCTCTAGCACAGGTTCGAGCCCCATCTCGCCCCGGACCCATGATCTGTGCCGGCGGAACCCCAGTCAAGCCTCCCCCCCAAAGTCCGCCACTAGGTAGCGGGGGCAAAGTTTTCTGGCCGCATGCCCTTGCTGGCGTCAACCCCTGTAACGTAGTGGGGTACGTTGTGTGATATGTAAAGCGCATGTGGTGTAGTGCATAGGATAGTTAGAGGAAATGTTTGGGAGAGTATGCTGGTCTACTCTCCATGTTACTATGTTACTGTCACACTGAAAAGGTCAGCAAAGGAGGATGATTAGGTAGCTAGTGAAAGGAGCTCCAGCTCTCCCTATCACCAGCATTCCATTCCCCTCGGGAGTACTACCCTGTTCGGCCCGTGCTACAGCCTCCTCCTACAAGTTAGTTGTTTTTACGGGGTGGGGCACTAACCCGCCACCAACCCTTTTAGTCGCCTCTTACGACAAGCAGGGATACTGGGGGAGAATTCTTGAAAACCCCCCTACCCCCAGGGGCTTTGTTGGATAATATTACTATCCTTGCTATTCATATGTATTTACTGTATTATCTGCAAACCAGCTGAGTGGCGAGTGAGGGGTGGAGTGATGGCGGTCAGTGAGTAATAACTTGGGCGGCCGTGGCCACATACACAACTATGAGGAAGGGAGTCGTGATAATTCTACTGTACAACACTACTTTCCAAATCACCCATTCACCAATAAATGTACAAGATTTATTTCTTTAGTTTATTTTTCCATGTTTTTATAAATAATATTTAACAGAATTGACTTGCCAAGATACTGTAAATATATTGCAAGCTCGTTGGTAGTTAGAGTCGGTTCGTTAAGTAGAAAGCCATATGTGTACTACACGTATTCCGTTGATGAAGAGAATGTTTTTTTCAGTGGATGTATTCATCTTGCTTTTTTCGACCCTCTATCCTAAAAACTTTCATCCATCCGTCAATCCATTATCCAATCCTATGTTGCCCCATAAGGAGCCTAGGAACCCAGGGTTAGGCAAGTTGGTCCTGACATTCAAGATGAGAGTGACCAGCCTCACTTATCCCTGAGTGGCATTACGTGAGCATTAAACCCTAACCACCCCTTTGATATAAACCTACACAGGCTCAATCCAGTTAGAGCACCTTAATTACCCACTAAACCACCAGGTGCCAGTATTTGGCTATATAGTTACCACCCAGTGTAGTAAATAGTTTCATGTACAGGAAACTTTCCCATGAGTAATAGATAAAAATTAAACATTAAATACAATATAGTATTGATGCAGTACAGTAATGCAGTATGTAGAGTACTATGTACAGTAGTCACCTAGTGTTGGCATCAGTAGAGGGTAGAGTTGTACACCTGCACAAAAATTATTTGGCAGCTTAAGGTAAGATGGCTGTGAAGATGAGCCACATGCACCAACACTCATGACTTTATAAATGTGGTGCCTTGAAACATATACCACCCAGTAAGTGCATCTTTTTGCAATTTTGAGTTTAATAATTACCAACAATAATATTTCACTTATAATTACAGGATGCCCCATATATTACAATGCTTCATCCATGTTTCTGAATGGTACATGCTGTATGAGTGCCTAATAATTTTTATGCGGGTAATCCTGTGTGGTTTAGTGGCAGTAATTAGTGTACAGTAATTTCAGATTTTTAGTGGTAGGTGGTGGCGACCATCATCCACTCACTTGATGTAGTGCTGCCTACTTCTTCCTTAGCCTTTATCATTCTTTTTCTGTGCCTGCCTTCCTTTCTTCCTATTTCTCCTATATTTCCTGTCACTTCTTACTGCTTTTCTTTCCTTTACAGGTGGCATTACATTGAGTGACAAGCCAAATGGTTTCCTGTAAGCCAAGAAACCATTTACAACGCTGGGTGGTAACCATATAACCAAACCATACGTGCTCCCTACGTGTCAACAAGTGGGTTGGTGGAGGGTTAGTGCCCCTCCCTGTAAAAAAAAATAACTCAAAGTCAAATGGCCACCCCTTACGGGATTATGGTGTCTGGCAATAGATAGATAGATAGATAGAATTTCAGATTCACAGTAGAACATTAGGACACAAAGCACTGAGAGGCCACAAGCTTTTCAACAACAACAAGCTAGGCATGGGAGGCCACAGAGTGAGTCACAGCACTAGCTTTTTAGCCACTGCATGGTCACAACAGCAGAGCAGAGCGCCTAGATACATTTTTACTGAACGAGATCCATAAGAGAGAATGAGAGAGCGATGGTAGGCTCGGAGCGCCGGATGTGCCTCTCCCGCAATGAATTCTGATTGGCTGGTGCGTTTGGGGCTTTTTGATTGGATGGCATGTTGTAGGGTTTTCCCGGGATCTGGTTAGCTACCATGTCTGAGTCAGTGCCTCCTGTCTCAGTGCCAGATATTGCATAATTTTGCTGGATATTGCTTTAGTAGAGCCAAGCAAAAAGTTCTGGTTATTGTTTTGGGCTGGATATTGTGATGACAGATAATTGAGAGTTTACATATGGTGGATGAGTTTGGGAGTGTGTGTAAGAAACGGAATCTAAACGTGAATGTAGGGAAGAGTAAAGTTATGGTCTTCGAGAGAAGTGAAGTCAGTGAATGTACAGTGAGGTTGGATGAGGAGGATATGGAAAATGGGAGCGCGTTTAAGTACTTGGGTAGTGTGATGAGTATGGATGTAAGTTTAGAGGGTGAAGTGCTTGAAAGGGTGCAGCAGGGAAGAAAGGTTGCTGTTTCCTTGAAAGCAGTGATAAGAAAAAGGGAAGTGAGCATGGAAGTGAAAAAGCTACTACATGACAGTATTGTGATACCAACTCTAACGTATAGAAGTGAAGCTTGGACCTTGCTGGAGGGACAGAAGTCAAGAGTGAGAGCAGTGGAAATGAGTTATTTGAGAGGAGTGTTTGGAGTCACGTGGAGAGACAGACTGACAAATGAGGAAGTGAAAGCGTTGTGGTGTGGATGTGGATGTGATAGGAAGCTTTAGGAGAAACACACTGAGGTAGTTTGGGCGTGTGGAGAGGATGGACATTGAGAGACTGACGAGGAGAGTGTATGTGAGTGAGGTGGAGGGGGGAGAGGGAGGGGGAGGCCAAGGATGAGATGGAGGGATGGAGTGGAGAGATATATGAGGGAGAGGAGTGTGAGCTGGGAGTAGGGCAGTGAAATGGTGGGGGACAGGGTGACAAGGAGGTGATTTTTTTGTGGCCACCACTTACGGGATTAAGGTGTCTGGCAATAGGTAGATAAATAAACATATAAGTACGTTAATTGATTGAGAAATGAATAAATAAATGGAAATAAGTAAAAATAAATAATCTTCCATTATGCTTGCATATCTTTTCATATATAGGTACACTGCTAGTTTCCTGGCATTGGATGGTCCATCTCTCTTTTAATCTGGACAAAAATACAAGAGGGCACTTGAAAATCCCACAACTACCAAACTAATTTACTGGGTGGCCACAGATGGCATTGAGTATAGCGTGTAGCGTGTGCTCACTTGGATTACTTACACTGCATGTCTTGGTGGTGATCCCTGTATTTTATCTGAGTCGTGGCTTATTTTACTTAAATTTCTAAGAAAGATGCAAGTGTCAGAGGTTGTGCGAAATGTAAGCAGCCATTTTTTTTCAGTACAGTCAAACCTTCTTGATCGTGGTTAGTTTGTCTGCCAAAGTACTGTATTGATGAACCCTCAGTAGCCAAATACTGTAATAAATGGGAATAAATGCAATTAGTTCTGGGCCCACAAGTTTACACTCACTTTTTTCCTAGTACTGTACCCAAATAATAACCTCTAGAAACACTAGAGGGACTGGATCAGCAATGTTTACACTGATTCTGCTCTGTTGATCATTAACCAAATAACCCTTTTCTCTCATATTTCTCCTAACTGTCTTTGTGGGCTGGTATTATTATGAATATTTTTTGTGAATAAGAAATTTTCACAATTAACCATTTTTAACCATCAGTGTCTGTTCTTGTGAAAACAACACTTCTCATAACATTTCTCATTCATTTAGTTATGTTTGCCATTAAATACAATACCACCATTTCAATTTATTCAGAATTACTGCCACAGTCAAATCTAAAACTTATTTCTCTTACTGGTATCGACTGAGGCACTTTATGAATGTGTGTTTGGAGTGCAAGAAGCATTATTACATTTTGAGTTTATTTGCATATGGAAGCCAATCACTGTGAGGTACACCGTTACCATAGGAATCGATACCCAGTGACCTACCACACTGGCTGCCTGTATCTTCACGTATATTTTCACTCACCTGTCTGGTCAGAATGGTGTATGAAGAATTGTTTGGGGGCATTTAATGCAGTAAGACTTGTATTATGTTAAAAACAGTAAAGCTGGACATGGTAGAACTGTTGAAAAATCTGGACTGTGGTATTCCAACACAGAAGCTGCAAGACTGGTATGGTATTGGTTTGTCAGCTCTTTTTGATGTAAAGAAGCGGAGGGGGAAAAAATTTGAAATTACAGTAGGCACGGAAAGTATTGACGCTTTTTTGCCGACGTCATTCTTTTTCGCGTTAAGTGAAGTAGGGTCAATACTACCCTCCCCTGTGATGCGAAATGAGCTGACGCTTTTTCAACGGGAGCTGGCAACCCTGCTTGATAGGTTTGGCACCACAGGAGCAGGCTCAGTAATGTTTGGGCAGCCACAGGAGGAAGATTGTCTCTGTGTGTGATGCACCACGAGGGCATGTTTTGACTCAAGTAACACAGTTATTTGGTTACCTACCACATTCTCATCATGCCTAAAGTAACCACAAGCAAGGACAAACGTGTGGAAGTGATTACTTTATACAAAGCTGGCCACAAACTCCCATTTATTGCAAATCAGATGGTGTTAGACTGAGGACAGTGCAGAGACTGGTGAAGCGGTTCAAGGACAGTGGGGAGGCCATTCCTCCCACTCCACTTCCCAAGCCTGGGAGACCTCGTAAGACAACCTTCAGGACCCGTCAGCTGATCTCAAGGCAAGTTAGCAAGGATCCAAGGCTAACAGCATGGGATTTAAAAGAAAAGAACCCACAGTTGCTGGCAGATGTGTCTGTCAGAAGTGTGCAGCAGCTGTTGCATGACGATCTGGGCTACAGGAGTTTTTGTGCTCGTAACAAACCACTGCTAACTGCACTTCAGAAGAAAAAGAGAGTAAATTTTTGTAAGAAATATCTTGCCTGGAGTGAGGAGCAATGGAAAACTGTGCTTTGGAGTGATGAGTCAACATTTACTGTCACTGGTACCCCTTCATCACGAGTGTACCGCAAACCAGGCAGTGACCCCCTGGATCCTAAGTACACTTCCAAGTTTGTTAAATACCCAGCCTCACTCATGGCTTGGGGCTGCTTTACATATTATGGTGTTGGTAGGTTGGTAATTCTACCTGCAAATGAAAAAGTGAACCAGAACAATTATTTGGAGCTCTTATGTGATGTTTTAAGTGACTCTTTTGATAAAACCAAGGCAAGAGTATTTATGCAAGATTCTGCCCCTGCACATGTTGCAAAGTCAGTGAAACAGTGGCTAACAGACTGTGAGGTTCCCTTTATTCGAGATTGGCCCAGAAACAGCCCAGATATCAATCCCATTGAGAATTTATGGACGCACATGAAGCGGCAGCTGCGTTGTACGGACACATCACTATGGAGCAGTTTTAGTCCATCTGTTATGCAAAACTACGCCATCAGTCTCCCCAGACGCCTTAAGAAGATAATAAAGGTGAAGGGGAATGCCAGTAAATACTAAATTCAATGGTGAGTGTTAATTTATTTGTTTCTCCTTGCTAACCACAAGAATGTTTTCTTTTTTTAAGATGGCGTCAACACTTTCCGTGCCTACTGTATATGCCGACACTGATTTGAAGAGGCAAATGAACATTAGAAAAACTGTAAAATATGGTAAGTATGCTGAGCATGATCAAGAGATGATGGAATGACTTTGACAGAGTCGGGGTGATGGAGTGTACTTGCCACATAGCTTGATAATGAACCAGGCTCAAGTAATTCCATAAAGAACTTAAATCGGGACACTAATGTGATTATACTGAAGGATAGTGGGTCAGAGGTGCATCGTTGAATCATTATAAATGTCCTTCATTGTCCTGTTAAGTTGAAGGATTATGGGGCATGTGTGACCTTCATTAGTTTGGCAAAATATTTAATCTGGTACTGGAAAATTGGTGGTGTACCTGTACTGTAAATAAGTCCTTTGAACAACATTGTATTAATTTGGGGTGAAATAGCAAATATAAACTGGTGCAAATAATGCCAGAATCTAAAAGAAAAAATAAATATATAAATATTAAATCACTCATCTCTCCTGATGCATGAATGTTTTGTTATAATGCTATGTCCCTTGAATAACAGGACATTAGTTTGGAATAAGCGATATAGTATACACCGGGGAAATTAACTCTGTTATCTAAATGATCCATCCATCCATCATCTAATCTTGTGTTGCCTCATGAGGAGGGTAGGAGCCCAGGGCTAGGCAAGTTGGTTCTGACATTTAAGATGAGGGTACCAGCCTCACTCATCCGTGAGTGGTATTACGTGAGCAACAAATCCCAGCCACCCTTTGGATAGAAACCTGCACAAGTTCAATCCTCTTGGAGCGCCTTAATTGCCCACTAAACCACCAGGCGCCATAATTTGGTTATATGGTTGGTGCTTGTCTGTCCTGTCATGTAAGTAGCACTACATTAATCATGACTAAAATAATTACTGTACTAGAAATTGGTAAAGGTAGTGCCAGCATTGGTAAGAATGAAAACCACCCCCATAAGTGCTCAGTGACTATGAATGTAGTCATGCATATTTTCATTTGATAATCATCATCATCATCATCATCCGGACCTCCTAGCCCTAGGGCAGGGTTAGGAGTAGCAACGTCCAGACAGTCCAAGGTTGCCCAGTCCAATGGACCATGCTTCCATTCACTCATCATTCAAGCCCCCGGAATCTTGGCTGTATCTGATATGCCAAAAACTTTCACCACATTCTATACCTTCACATAAACGTATCTGATAGAGTCAATTTGAACGCTGTCATGTTAAAGAGGGGTGCCAAATCCCTGATCATTTTGATCATTTGTCAGTCCCTTAGCCTCAATGGCTTCCATGCTTCTCTTCCTCACCCACTTATCCACCATATCCCTCTAGCTTCTCCCTGGCCAACCTTGCCTCCTCTCTCCTTCAAATTCGCTCAGATATACCTTTTTCACCACTGTATTGTTATCTATTCTCTCCATATAACCATACCATCTCAGTACATTCTCTTTGATTCTGGTGTCTACAAACTTCCTCACCCTGCATCTTTCATGAATCACATATTCCATATCTTATCTACACTCTGTGGTCCACATACATTCCACAGCAGTCCCATCTCCACTGCTCTCACTCTTGACTTTTCATTTTCATGCCACACCATATTCTCACTTCCATATGTTAAAGTTGGCATTACCATTCCATCACATAAGCTTCATGCAGTTGCAACATTCAAGCCTCTGTTTTCAGTGCCTTCATACCACCAGCTAATTTCCTTCCTTATGTCATTCTACTTTCCATGTCTTTTGCACATTTTTCCTTTCTTTTCTATCACTGTACCCAGGTATTTGAACTCTCTCACCAATTCCAGTCTCTCTTCATTCACTGTAACATCACACTGGGAGTCACCTTCTCTCTCAGCTACCATCACTTTACTCTTTTCTACATTTACTTTCAAGGCACGACGCTCACAGACAGCAGCAACACTTTGCGCTAGTCTACCAAGTTCTTGTCCGATCTTTGCAAGTAGCACTGCATCATCAGCATACAACATATGTGAGATATTCCATCCATCACCATTCATTATTAGTGCCATCCCTCACTTATGTTTTACTTCTCTCATCACCCAATCCATGTATATATTGAACAACCATGGGGACATCAATGAACCTTGTCATATGCCCACATTGACCATGAACCATTCACTTAGATGCCCATTTACCCTTACACATGCCTCACTACCTTCATAAAACCTCTTGGCGGCACCTTGCAGCTTACCATCTACACTATACATGCACAAAACCTTCCACAGTCCTTCTCTGTCTGCTTTATTATATGCTTTTTTCAGATCCATAAATGCCGTAAACATCTTATAGCCCTTCTCACAAACCTTCTCCACCATCTTTCTCACTGCAAATATTTGATCCACACATCCTCTGCCATTCCTAAAGCCACCCTGTTCATCACTCACTAGGACTTCTGATCTCTCTCTTACTTTCTCTGTAACTCCATATACCTTCCCTCCAACACTCAATAAACATATGCTTTGATAATTGTTGCACACACTTTGCTCACCTTTATTTATGTACAGGGGTACAATCACAGCCATTTTCCACTCTGCTGGCACAGTTTCACTCATCCATGCCTTGTTACATATCTCCAACAAGCATTTCATTGCACTCCCTCCAGTACACTTAATCATATCTGCATACACCTCATCAACCCCAGCTGCATTCTCAAATTGCAGCCGCTTCACAGTGCTCTTCACCTGTGCAAGTGTCACGTTTCCTGGCACTGTATTCCTTCTCTGCACACCCTCAAAGCCAATCATGTTTACAACCACTCTGTTCTCTCTCTTGCCATTCATCAGGCTTTCAAAATATTTTGTCCATCTGGCCCTAAACTTCATCCTCATGGGTTAATAATGTACCATTTACATCCTTTGCACTTTCACATTTCTTTCTGCTGTCATTTTTACATTTCCACACCTCTTTCCAGAACAACTTCCTAATTTGAGAGTAATTTGCATTCATATTTCCTCCTAGATCGTCCTTTACCTCCTCCTTTTTTCCTCCTCACTAGTCTCTTTACATGCTTCTTGCTCAGTATATTCAGTTCTTATTTCAGCTGAACTCCTCTTCTATAACCACTCTAGCCACTGCTTCCTCTTTTCCTCCACTGCTCTCTTAATCTCTTCATCCCACCATGCAGTACCTTTCTTCTTTGTTGTTACTCTTGCCACACCTTACACCTCTTTAGCATTCCTAACTAAGCAAACCCCATATTTTTTTTTTTTTTTTTTTTTTTTTTATGCAAGGAAGAAGGAACCAAAGGCCACAGGCCTGCACACTGTTCCTTCCAAGAAAAAGCAAAAACAGTACAAAAGAGAGCCAAATTCAAGATCCATTCAATTCGAGATGCCTGGACACACTGCGTTTGAAAGACTGGAGATCATAGGAAGTAGGAAATACAGACAGAGGAAGACAGTTCCAGAGTTGACCAGTTGCATAAATGAAGGACTGGGAGTAACGGTTAACTCTTGCATTAGAGAGTTGGACAGAAAAGGGATGAGAGTTTGTTGCTAGACGGGTACTACGTGCCCGTCGTAGAGGTGGAGGGATGCAAGCAGACAGTTCAGAGGAACAGTGACCATTGAAGTAGCGATAGAAGAGAGATAAAGATGCAACACTGCGGCGAAGAGACAATGGTTGAAGGGAATCAGTAAGAGAAGGAGAGTTAATGAGACGAAAAGCCTTTGACTCCACCCTTTTGAGAAGAGCTGCATGTGGGGAGCCACCCCACACATGAGAGTTGTACTCCATACACGGGCGAATAAAACCCGTGTACAAGGTCAACAACTGTGCAGGGGTAAAGAAAGTACGGAATCGGCTTAGCACACCTAATCTCTTGGAAGCAGATTTCACAAGAGATGTAATATGTTCTTTCCAAGACAAATCCTGAGAGAATGAAATCCCAAGCATGTTCAAGGATGATGCAGGACATAACTGTTCATTATTAAACACTAGTGGGTAATCCTGAGGAAGATTTTGTCGGGTCGATATGTGTAAGAACTGAGTTTTTGATGCATTGAAAATAACAAGATTATTTTTACCCCAATCAGAGATACGAGCCAAATCAGACATTAGGTGTGCCATAGCCTCATCCCTTTTTTGTTGAAGTAACTGCTGAGATGGACGTTGCGGGAACCGAATGGAAAGGTGAAGGGTGGAATCATCAGCATATGAGTGGATAGGGTTAGATGTACAGCTTAGAAGGTCATTGATGAATAAAAGGAAGAGAGTAGGTGATAGGACAGAACCCTGAGGAACACCACTGTTGATAGGTCTAGGAGAGGAACGATGGCCGTCTACAACAGCAGCTATAGAACGACCAGAAAGGAAGCTAGAGATGAAGGCACAGATAGAAGGATAGAAACCGTAGGAGGGCAGTTTGGAAATTAAAGATTTATGCCAGACTCGATCGAAAGCCTTTGAGATGTCAAGTGCAATGGCAAAGCTTTCGCCATAGTTCCGAAAGGAGGATGACCAAGAGTCAGAAAGGTAGGTGAGAAGATCGCCAGTGGAGCGTCCCTGATGGAACCCAAAATCAATCCACATGCTGTCTAGATCCATTTCATTCCAATTCACTGATTCCAACTCCTCCCCTACTTTGGTCCTATATTCATCTGCCATTTCTTTGATTCATAGTAATATATAGATATATTTTCTTTGAAGTCAGGATAATGCTTAATTGAGGTATTAAGAAAGTTAAATATTAAAGTTTCATCCTGTTTTAAACATTTTATAAGTAGTTGGGTTTGGGAGGGATAATTAACTTTAGCAAGTGTCCGACATTGTCGCCTACGAGTGATGCTGGGCAGTAAACAGTTAGCAGTATGTAATATTGATTACTGAGTTCCTGCTTATGTGGTTATAGAATGAAAGTTAAGTATGTATATTGTACTGGTACCAGTGTGTTTATATGACCAGTTTTGATTTTGATATTGGTTTAAAGATAGTAGGTGGGGGCACTCACCATCCATTCACTTGAATGCTGCTTTGGGTGTCTGCCCTTTCCTCTCTTCCCTTATTCCATTTCTGTCTTTCTTTCCTTTGTTCTTTCCTCTTCCTTCTGTCTATGGGTGACTCTACACTGAGTGACAAACCAAATGGTTTCCTGTTCACCAGGAAACCATTTACACTCCTGGGTGGTAACATTATAACCAAGTTATGGCACCTGGTGGTTTAGTGGATAATTAATGCACTCTAGTTGGATTGAGCCTGTGTAAGTTTATATCCAAGAAGTGGTTGGGGTTTATTGCTCACATAATGCCACTAAGGGATGAGTGAGGCTGGTCACTTTCATCTTAAATGTCAGGACCAACTTGCCTAGCCCCGTGCTCCTGCACTCCTCATGGGGCAACATAGGATTGGATGATGGATGGATAGATTAAAGATTGTAAGAGGTATTTATCTGCATAATGTCACATTTGTATTCCTTGAGCTACAGTAGTTCACGAGCTCTTATTCATCTCTTCAACTTCACCCTCACAGGTAACCCACCAGAATGCAGCCAACCAGGAGTACCTGTTGGAATACCAAGGTGGTGTGTTCCCCGAGAAGTTAATGAGTTTGTACCGTATGTGCCATGTGGAGGTGCCAATTCACTCCTCCAATGCTGCTACCACAACCACAACCAGTTCTGGAAGTACATCAACCTTGGAGTTGCTGGTTCAGACACTTCTCACTACCATTAAAGTCCTCATCAACCTCACTCACAATCCTGGCAAGGAAGGTTTGGACAGTTACACTACCTAAGTTTTGCACATTATGTGTTACATTAGTTAACAGAATGTTTTTTAAAGCAGTAGCCTTGTTTTAATAAGCTATGGATCATTTAACTACAGACTTAGGGTTGCTAGCCATAGTTGGATGGAAGCTGAATTAAAAGTATAAATTCAGTTTGGTTATTCATTGGTGCTGATTTTACAGATATATTGCATATCAGATTGAGCCAGGATTCCAGGGGCTTGAATGATGAGCGAATGGAAGCGTGGCCCATTGGATTGGGCAAATTTGGGCTGTCTGGATGTTGCTACTCCTCACCCTGCCCTAGGGTGGGAAAGGAGGTCCGGATGATGATAATGATGATGATTGCAGTAACCTCATGGTGTGCAGGAAATAATAATAATAATAATAATAATAATAATAATAATAATAATAATAATAGTATGCCATTCAGGGATGAGTGAGGCTGGTCACTCTCATCTTAAATGTCAGGACCAACTTGCCTAGCCCTGGGCTCCTATGCTTCTCTGTGGGGCAACATAGGATTGGATAATGAATGAATGAAAAAAATGATAATAATAGTAGTAGTAGTAGTAGTATTGTGATGCCCATTCTAATGCATGGAAGCAAAGCTTGGATCGTGTTGGAAGGACATAAGTCAAGAGTGAAAGCAGTGGAAATACTGTAAGTTATTTGAGAGGAGTTGTTTGCAGATGATACTGTGTTGTTGAGCGAAGACGAAGGGGAGCTGCAAGGCTTGGTAGATGAGTTTGGGAGAGTGTGTAAGAAACGGAATCTAAAGGTGAATGTAGGGAAGAGTAAAGGGATGGTCTTCGAGAGAAGTGAAGCCAGTAAATGTACAGTGAGATTGGATGGGAAGGATATGGAAAATGTGAGTGAATTTAAGTACTTGGGCAGTGTGATGAGTAAGGATGGAAGTCTGGAGGGTGAAGTGCTCGAAAGGGTGCAGCAGGGAAGTATGGTTGCCGGTTCGTTGAAACAAGTGATAAGAAACAGGGAGGTGAGCATGGAAGTGAAAAAGTTGTTACATGACAGTATTGTGATACCAACTCTGACATATGGAAGTGAAGCTTGGACCCTGTTGGAAGGACAGAAGTCAAGAGTGAGAGCAGTGGAAATGAGTTACTTGGGAGGAGCATGTGGAGTCACATGGAGAGAGAGACTTACAAATGAGGAAGTGAAGGAGCATTGTGGTGTGGTTGAGGACATGATGGGAAGCGTTAGGAGAAACACGTTAAGGTGCTTTGGGCATGTGGAGAGTGAAAGCCTGACGAGGAGAGTGTATGTGAGTGAGGTGGAGGGGGCGAGAGGGAGGGGGAGGCCGAGGATGAGATGGAGGGATGGAGTGGAGAGGTATATGAAAGAGGGGGGTGTGAGTTGGGAGCGTGGTAGTGAAATGGCAGGGGACAGAGTGACATGGAGGCGATTTGTTTGTGGCCACCCCATACGGGATTGAGGCGTCTGGCAATAGATAGATAGATAGATGTGGAGTTACATGGAGAGACAGACTGACAAATGAGGAAGTGAAAGTGTTGTGGTGTGGACGTGGATGTGATAGAAAGCATTAGAAGAAAATACAGTGAGGTGATTTGGCCATGTGGAGAGGATGCAAAGTGAGAGAGTAAAGAGGAGAGTGTGAGTGAGTGAGATGGAAGGTGGGAGAGGGAGGGGGAGACTGAGGATGAAATGGAGGGAAGGAGTAGAGAGGGGAGTGTAAGTTGAGGGGAGGACAGCAAAATGGCAGGGGACAGGGCAATATGGAGATGATTTGTTTGTGGTCACTTCCTACAGGATTAAGGCATTTGCTTATGGATAGATAGATTTTTTTTTTTTTTTTTTTTTTTTTAAAGGATGGGGTGTGTTAGGATCTGGAAATCAAGGAGAAACATGAAAGAGGGCGAACTGTCAACAGTATGCCTAGTAATATAGGTTAGGGACACATCCACTCATCATTCAGTTCACAGGAATTCTGGCACCACCTCACAGATCTAGACACACACACACACACACACACACACACACACACACACACACACACA
>JAGKTI010016073.1:0-19779 GCA_018397915.1 Birgus latro
GTAATTGAATCCTTGAAATATATGTGTCCTATGGGAAAAAGTGATCATGTGGTCATTGAGTTCCAGATGATAATAGGGAACGTGGTGCCAAGAGATGAGCTCCATAGGCAGGGAAGATACAACTTTGGGAAAGCAAACTTTACAGAATTGAGTAAATTTTTTGAAAATGCAGATTGGAGAAAATTCAGAGAAACAAGAGAGATTCAGAGGAAGTGGGATATCTTTCTAGACCTCTACAATTCAGGAGTGGATAAATATGTTCCAAGAGTAAGTGGGAAAGAATACAGGAAAAAGGAGTGGTTTAATAGAAGGTGTATTATAGCAAAAAAAGAGAGGAACATGGCATGGAACAAATGGAGAAAGAGAGGTAATAACAGAACAAAGGAAGAATATAAAAGAACTAGAAATGAATATACAAGAATTCGTAGAGAGGAAGAAAGGAACTTTGAAAAAGGTATAATCGACAAATGTAAGGATGAACCCAAACTGTTTTATAGATTTGTTAATGGCAAATTGAAGCAAAAGGAAGGAATCACCAAACTGAAAGTAGAAGGAGAGGTCTATAATGATGCGGCAATGCAAGCTGAAATAATGAACAAACGTTTCCAATCAGTTTTTACTAATGAAGGGGAGTTTGTGGAGGGGGAGGGAGTGACTAGGAGTGTAGTGATAAAAGATATAAAAGTGGAAGTGCAGGAAGTGTACAAATTACTGGAAACTCAAGATGTAAGGAAAGCCCCAGGACCAGATGGAATTTCAAATTGGGTACTGAAGGAATGCAGACCAACTGGCAGATAAGATTCACAGTTTAATTGTGTGTTCGCTGGAAGAAGGGAAAGTGCCTCGGGAATGGAAGAGAGCAAATGTGGTACCAATTTATAAGAGAGGAAACAAGGAAGAACCCCTCAACTATAGACCAGTGTCCCTAACCAGCATGGTTGCAAAATTGTGTGAGAAGGTTCTGAAAGATAGGTGGATAAAATATCTGGAAGAGATGAATATTTTGACTGAAAGTCAGTTTGGATTTAGAAGTGGAAGGTCATGTGTTTCCAACTTGTTGAGCTTTTACTCAAGAGCGATTGATGTGCTGCAGGAGAGAGACGGTTGGGTGGATTGTGTATATTTAGATTTGGAGAAGGCCTTTGACAAGGTACCCCATAAGAGACTAATGTGGAAACTAGAGCATATAGGAGGACTGAAGGGTAACCTCCTGGAATGGATGAAAGACTTTTTGAGAGACAGACAAATGAGGACAGTAATAAAGGACAGGATGTCTGGATGGAGAGAAGTAACAAGTGGTGTCCCACAGGGCTCGGTGTTGGCACCAGTAATGTTCCTGATTTACATAAATGATATGGTAGATGGAGTAAACAGTTATGCAAGTCTGTTTGCTGATGATGCCAAGATCTTGAGGAAGGTAGAGGTTGAGGAGGACTGTAAAATGCTGCAGGAGGATCTGGATAGGATACATGACTGGAGCCGGATGTGGGAAATGAAATTCAACGCAAAAAAATTTAAAATATTGGAAATGGGTAAAAGCACCAAGAGACCATCACTGAACTATATGATGGGTAATGAACCAATCACAAAAGCGAGAGAAGAGAAAGATTTAGGAGTGCTGTTCCAGGATAGTTTGTCACCTGAAAAACACATCAACAAGATAGTTACAGAGACATATAAACTCTTGACCAACATAAGAGTGGCATTCCATTACATGAATGAAGAGATGATGAAAAAACTGATAGTGGCCATGATCTGCCCCAGGTTAGAATATGCGGCAGTAGTGTGGTCCCCACACAAAAAGAAAGATATAAACAAGATTGAGAGAATACAAAGAACAGCAACCAAGATGGTCCCCAGTTTGGCAGATCTGTCATATAGTGAGAGGCTAGAAAGGCTGGATTTGCCATCCTTAGAGGAAAGGAGAGAGAGAGGTGACATGATTGCAGTGTTCAGGACCATGTTGGGAGTAGATAAAATTGATAGAGATCTGTTTTTATGGGATAAGAGAGCAACAAGAGGACATGGACTGAAACTGAAGAAGCCGCGCTGCTTGAAGGACATCAAGAAATATAGTTTTCCGTATAGATGCATAGACCTGTGGAATAGACTGGACAAAGAGATCGTCCAGTCTAAAAACTTAAACGAGTTTAAAGCTAAATTTGACTTATTGAGAAACAGAGACGGGACCCCACGAGTGTAGCTCATTTCCTGTATATCACAATTAGGTACAATTAGGTACATACCTAATGCTTACATATTTTCTGAATTTCTGGTCCATGTCTAGGCTCTGCACATGGAAGCTACAATCTTAAATTTATTTAACGAGGCATTTATACTTTGGCCATTTCTAGCCTTATTCAGTGTCAAACTTTCACTTTTAACATCTCCCCCCCCCCCGCCTTAGCCTTGGCATAATTTTCATATTAATGTTTACTTTTAGCCTGAGCTAACGCAACACTAAATTTTCATACAGAAGCACCTATTAATAAACTTATTTTTTGCACACGTGGATTCTTTCTTTCACAAAATTTACACTGCCAGTAACTTGCCTTTACACTTAATGCTTAAATATTTTCTGCATTTCTGATCAATCTCCAGGTTCTGCACATGGAAGTTACACTTACCTTTGACTTACAGGCACCTTATTTTTTAACTGTATTCATACTGGATTATACTCTCATATTTACACTTATTTGCACTTTAGTTTCAGCACACACAGGCACCAGATGTACACTTATTACACCACAAACGGCTCCTTTCTTACACTGTTTATATTGATTTACACTTACTTTCTATAATTATGTAACTCCATCTTGTACACTATTTGGGATAAGTTACGAGACAATGCTGATTTCATGTGTGCGGTGAGCATCTAGAGATGTCACGCGTGAAAGGACTGATCTTGTTGATTAGTCTCTTTAGTGTAGGAGTTTTGTTATTTGGGAGACATGTTATGTGCTGGAAGTAGGGCTGGAACTAGCTCTGTGGCTAGCGTAAGAAGTGACTGGAGAAAGTTCAGGGAGATGTTGTCCCTCCTGACACTGAGAGGGCTCTCCCTCAGTGCTCAGGGATCTTTGTATGCAGCCTGTGTTAGGACTGTAATGCTGTCTGGTAATGAGACCTGGGCAATAAAGGAAGAGAATATTTGTAGGCTCAAACGTACAGAAACGACAATGATTAGATGGATGCGTAGTGTCTCTGAATACGAGGCATGGGGGGGGGCTAGGTTTACAATCGACAAGCTGAGAGGAAGGATGGGGCTAGAATGCATTGGTACTGTGATGAATGGGGATAGATTGAGATGGTTTTTTGGCATGTGGAGAGGATGATGGATGACAGTTGGGTGTGAGAAGCGAGAAGTGTGAACATCGAGGATAGTGTTGCATGAAGCAGACCGGAAAAGACCTGGGACGAGGTCACAGCGTGTGACCTCAGGGATAAGGAACTGAACCGGGAGGCTGCCAGAGATTGAGCAGCGTGGAGAGTTGCCATTAGGTGACCAAGGCCAACACATGCAAGCATGATGAAGCCTTTATAACTGACAAGATACGATGTACCCTAACATTTACATGTATATTCTGCATTTCTAGTCTCTCGCTGACCACATCAGCTTTTGACGCGGTTTGGCTCCTGCAACACCTGGTAAGATGTATTTCACAAACTAAGCATACAATCTGCAATTTATGTCTATCTGCAAAGATTTTTATCACAAATCTCTCGCTCTCTCCTCCTCTCAGTTACGCTTTGTCCAATCCAATCAATGTTCTATCCAATCCTTGCAGACCTTTTCATGACAACTCCCAATCTCTTGCAAACAAATCCTTCTGCATATCGAACACTACTAGTTTTTCCCATCTTGTCTCCCTACCAAATATTCCTCCAACCTCCCATTTCCCCAAACAATCCATTGTATCCTTCTCTAGAATCTCTCCTCCTGATCTGTCATTCTTATCTTCACTTGTAACTATAACTTTCATTCCTTCCTGTCCAAACGTTCTCTCATGACCAATACAGCCTCTCTCAATCAACCACCTCTATCATCTATACTCTCCTCCTCTATTCTCATTACTATACCGACCTCTCTCTTCTGCCCAATTTCTCTTATCAGACCAACCAATCCTCTCTACCTTCCATACCCTTCTTCTCTCCTGAAAGTTCCATTTCTTTTGACTAAACACTCCTTCAACAGATAACCTGCCGAGGGATCTTTACTGTCAGGTAAACCTAAAGTACAGAAGCCTACTCAGGGCTGGTGTCAGTTATGAATAGAATGAGGGGGGGGGGGATGATGATTTGGAAGACAAAAATATAAACATAAAATTAAATGAATTGAACTGGAATTGATAAAATAATATTTTATACTGTAATATGCGAATTCATTATTGTACAATAATTAACTTACAGAATACTCAAATAAACAGTAAAATATACATGATAATGATCAGATGCAATCTGCAGTAACTCAGACAAATTCATTCATGTTTTGTTTACTAATACAAAGAAGTAAACAATCAACTTTTAATTGGTAAAGAATGAAATTGGTTTGTGTGGTTGAGCATATCTGATGATAAAGATGTGAATTTGAAACCTCATTTTTATTTCTTTCAGTTAGATTAATGGTACCGGTACTGGGTAGATTAAAACTGATTTTGAATTGAAAACATTTTAATTGAATGAAAAATCGATCATATTTTTTTTTTTAACAAATGAATTGAATTGAACAGGAATTAATTCAAATTTTATTCTGAATTGGAACTGAATTGACAAAAATGAATTGACCCCAGCTCTGAGCCGACTTCAGGATAAATCCGACATAGGGAGGGGACATTGGGGCCCTTCTTGAGGGTAACCCCAAGAAGGGGAGTAGAACAACTGGGAGATCAGTTCAGGGTGAATCACAGCAGGAAAGCGGAGTGAGCAACCCAAGGGGTTTCCACCTCGCAGGTTCCACGGGGTTAGAGCCAAACCTTTCCCATTTATCCCAAATGGTTACACGGTACTCAGAAGACTCCTGCTCAAGCGGACAATCGAGAACCCATTCCAACCTGATGATCCCCAACCCAAGAACGTTCACCTCACAGCAGCAGCACCCAAACCCAACTCGCCCCCTTCTACCTGGTTTTGCACCCTCATGAGGGGTGCTCCTCAAGCATCTTTCAGCTCTCTTTTTATACTCACTAAACTATACCTAGTTCTCTCTTCCAACCTTTCACTCATCTTTCTCAAATTAATCCTTCCCTCTTATCTCCTGAATCATTCCAGTCTCTCTTTCTTCTAACATCAATATCAATCATTCTAGTCTTTCTCTCTCCTGACACATCAATTTTAATCACTCTAATCCTGACCAATCCTTCCAGTCTCTCTTCTTCTAACATCAATATCAAACATTTTAGTCTTTCTCTCTCCTGACACATCAATTTCAATCATTCTAATCTCTCTCTCTCTCTCGACATATCAGTATCATTTATTCCAGTCTTTGAATAAATTTTAATAGGAGCATCTCTTATCATTTCAATCATTCCATTCTCCCCTTCACCTGATATCAATTTCAGTCATTCTAGTCTCTCCTGATATATCAAATTTCAATCATTCTAGTGTCTCTCTCCTGACATAACAATCAATTATTCTAGTCCCTCTTCCTCCTGGCAAAACAACTTCTCTACTGCCCTATACTTAACACGCCCTCATCAGTCCTCACTCAATATTTAACTTGTCAACAGTCCATTCCATTCCAATCAATGTGTGCCAAAACTTCAAGTCATTCTTCCTGTCATTACTCTCACTCCTATCCATGTCTTTTGTCCCATATCCCAAACAATCCACACTTTTTTTTTTCCACTCAACATATCTAAACACTATCTCCCTATGCAATCCTTGCTGTCCTTTCCTCCACACAGAGCTCTCTTTCTCTCGCCCTAATGATCCTTTCGGTTCACGATCACTATCAATCCTTTTCCCATTCTTCTTTTTCCCCACTTCAAAACCTCAATTCATCTCATGCTTCCATCCATTTTGTTCCTAGGTTCTTTTATGCCAGTCTTTTGTGTCACTTATAATTTTTAAAGCGATGTTTTGTGATAGGAGGAATCTTTAGGTACAAGTGTCTTTTAGTGGGTAAAGTCCCAAGAACTGACGGACTGTGTAGTGAAATGCTGAAGCGCAGATGAGAAATAATAGCAGAATGGATATGGAGGATGTGCAGATTGGCCAGGAGGGAAGTCGAGTTCCTGGGGATTGGAAGTAGGTACAATCATTCCCCCGTACAAAGGAAAAAGGGGGAAAAAAAGTATGTGGTAATCATAGGGGCAATTGTCTTCTTAATGTAAATGGAAGAGTATATGGCAGGACAGCTATTGATATAATTAGGGAAATAACAGGAATTAACTGAAGAACCGGGAGGTTTTAAGAAGGAATGTGGTTGTGTAGATCAGATACTCATCCTAAGGTCTTTAATGCAAAAGTTTCCAGAGACGGGGAAGAAGTTTTATGCGGCCTTCATGGATTTGGGGAAAGCATTTGAGAGTGGATAGACAAGAAATGTGGAAATTATTAAGAATATATAAAGTAATGGGGGGCAGCCGCTGAATGCCGTGAGGAGTATGTATCATGTGCGTGTGGATAGTGAACTGAGGGAATTTTCCTACCTGAATGTTGGATTGAAACAGGGGTAAGTCATGTTTCCATGGTTGTTCAATCTGGATAGGGTTATAAAACAAATAGAAGATAAAGCAGTGGATGTTGGAGCGGCCCTAATGAGAGAGAACAGAGTCTGGAAACTTTCGTTCTGTTGTTTGCCGAATGGCACTGTAATAAGTAAAGACAAAGGGGAACTGCAAGGCTTGGTGGATGAGTCTAGGAGTGTGTGTAAGAAACGGAATCGTTGTGGTCTTCGAGATTTGAGAGGAAGGAAGTCACTGAATGCACAGTAAAGTTGGATAACGAAGAAATGGAAAATGTGAATACATATAAATACTTGGGTAGTGTCGTGTATGGATGGAACTTCAGAGGATGAAGTGCTTGAAAGATACCGACAGGGAAGAAAGGTTCCTCGTTCTCTCAAAGAAGCGATAAGAGGGAAGTGACCATGGATGTAAAAAGGTCACTGCATGAACTCTAACATATGGAAGCGACCCTTGGACCTTGTTGGATGGACACAAGTCATGAGTGAGAGTAATGGAAATGATTATCTGAGATGAGTATGTCAAGTTACATGGAGAAACAGACAAATGAGGTACTGATGAAGCGTTGTGGTGTGGATGTGAATGTGATAAGTGTTAGAAATACATCGAGGCAGTTTAGACATGTGGAAAGGACGGAGAGCGCGACTAACGAGGTGAGTGTATGAGTGAGGTGGAGGGGGACCGAAGATGAGATGGAGGGATGGAGTGGAAAATTATGAGAGGGGGGGTGAGGTGGAGGGAGCAAAATGGCAGGGGACAGGGCGACATGTAGGCGATTTGTTTGTGGCTACACCTTACAGGATTATGGCATTTATCTGTAAGTCTTTCAGTGGAATTTGAAAAAAAATATCATGTACTAGTATTGCTTAACATAGTTACAGGAATTGTTTATGTACGAGTGAGTGTTGTTTGGCATAGAGGAATTTTTTTTGCATCACTGACGTTCAGTGTAATTAAAAGAAATGTAATGCATGTGTTACTTGGCACAAAGAATACATTTAAGTATGAGTGTTGTTGGTGTAGTTAAAGGAATATATTTATGAGTGTTTTGGTGTAGTTATATGAAATGTGAGTGCTGTTTGGTGGTCAAGAAATATTTATGCATCAATGCTGTTAAGAGTAATTAGAAATGTTATGAGTGCTGTTTAGTGTGGTTGGAGGATACATTTAATTATGAGTGTTGTTAGTGTGGTTATAGAATATGAGTGTTTGGTGTAGTCAGAGGAAGTATGTACCAGTGTTCCTTATTGTAATTTGAGGAAATATTTATGTACTGTGTATGAGTGAATGAAATCCAAGTGCCAGATAGCAACGATCGCATGACATTGTTATTTGAAGGTATACTGTAGTCATGAGTTGGGAGGACACGGCAGAAAATTATCAGAAACTATCTATCTATCTATCTATTGCCAGACACCATAATCCCGTAAGGGGTGGCCATTTGACTTTGAGTTATTTTTTTTTTACGGGGAGGGGCACTAACCCTCCACCAACTCACTTGTTGACACGTAGGGAGCACGTATGGTTTGGTTATATGGTTACCACCCAGCATTGTAAATGGTTTCTTGGCTTACAGGAAACCATTTGGCTTGTCACTCAATGTAATGCCACCTGTAAAGGAAAGAAAAGCAGTAAGAAGTGACAGGAAATATAGGAGAAATAGGAAGAAAGGAGGGCAGGCACAGAAAAAGAATGATAAAGGCTAAGGAAGAAGTAGGCAGCACTACATCAAGTGAAACTAATCGGGGGATTTTAGATTAGGTGAAGGATATGGAATGCTAATGATAAAACCTTACACTAATTATGCCATGAAACCAAACGTCTAATCTGATAGAAGAGGGAAGAAACACGGAAATATCAAGAAGAGAGGAAGGACAGAAAAGGACAGGAAGGTAAGATGGGAGGCAAAAAAAAAGACTCTTTTAGTCGCCTCTTACGACAAGCAGGGATACTGGGGAAGTATTCTTTCCCCCCTCCCCCAGGGGGATATTGTGTGAATGTTGTTTGGTGCAGTCAGACTGTATTCATGTACAATTTCTATATATGAGCTTTGCTGAAAATATGTATTATGAGCTCTTTGTAGTTAGAGGGAATATGAATTATCTACCAGTGTTGCTTCGTGGAGTTTGAGAAAATACTGTATACATATCTTAATAATTTCTACCGTAATGTATTTTAATAATTACTTTGAACTCAACTGCATTTTCCTTACAGTACCCATACACATATATGAACTGGGTTTTTTCAAGTCTGCTCTTAAAAACTGCATAAGTATTTTAACAACTATATTCATCGTACTGTATTTTCATCCTTACTTTGAACTCGAGTGCATTTTCCTTGCAGTTTCTATACACATATATGCACTGGCATTTTCAAATCTGCTCTCTTATATACTCTTTTCCAGCTGATTTTCCAAGGAACCATCTTTTAATAGGTTTATTTTTACTGTAATGGATTTTCACCATTACTATGAGCTTAACTACATTTCCCTTGCAGTTCCTGTTCACATAAGCACCGGCATTTTCGAGTCTGCTCTTACATTAATTCTTTATTTTCTAGCATAAAACTGATTTCCCAGAGAACCATCATATTAACACTTACATCTACAAGTGGAACACTAGCATTTTCATGTCACCAATTTCATACTAAGTTTCTAGCCTTATTAAATGTACCAGTAAGAGATTTTTGCATTTTTCTGCTTTATTCAATGTAAAACTCAATTTCATGTTTACTTTCAACCCTTATTGAACGTAACTCTGAATATTCAGACAAGTACCATGCATAAAACTCATTGACTCTATAGTGATTTCAGAAATGGACTCCCATGACAGGGGTTGTATGCTGATGACCTAGTGTTGGTTGTGGGCAATGTGAGGGCAGAAGAGAAAAAATTTAGTCAGTTGAGAGATGGAATGGGGTACAAAAGATTAAGCATGGATTAAACAAAAGTAATGATATCTCTGGCAGATAGCAGTACTGCAAGAGGCGTGTGGCCATATGCAGTTCATCAAAAGGATGTAGGGTGAGGGGAAAAACTTCATTTTGTGCAGTGCTCGTAATAAGTGGGTGTATAAATAGATGTGGCATTAGAGGTAGGCTGCAGGATAGTGCTGATTTTGAGTGTGCGGTATGTAACGGAAAACATACAAGATGAAAGGGGTGGGAAATTATTCATTTTGCTCGTCTCTTGAGTGCGTGGAGGATTTCCCGCTCTAGTAGGGGCCAGAGGTGGGGGCAATTATCTCAGAAAGATAATCCCTCTTGGTGTAAGTGCAGTCTCATGAGGGAGACCAATGAATGAGACACATGCAGCAGGAAGAGATCCCAACTTGGAAAGATGAACATGATGCACAATCTCCGCTGATAAAGCTAGGCTGGTGGCAACCCTAAGACTATTATAGTTCTGGACAATTCTTAAGGTCCAAGCCACTCAATGGGGCAACGTGGTTAACAGTGACGGCATCCGTGGACCCTTAGGAAAAAGTGCAGAAGCCAGCAGACTAGATCTGGGCAGCGCCACGGGCGACGAGCCTTGGGATTACAGCAGTCTATTGTAGATCTCTCTCCAGTATTATCCTTTCAGAGTTCATATTCACTTTTGGTGGCACACAGTTCCTAGTACGAGACAAGACCCTTAGCAAGCCAGAAGCAATAGCGGTAACTACTCCACTCAAAGATGCAGATCCTGTTGTGACAGGAGAGTCATGTGTAAACAAGGAGTGAGAACATCCATGGGAAATGAGATGTAGACAAATACCCGACTGTGGTGTTCCAGGTGCAGGGATGCAAACAAGCAGCCTCAATATACCCAACACGGTCAATGGTCTGCTGACCAAGGAACACTTCCGCTACAGTTACAAGGTCGCTGAGGTTGACATTCAAGGAAATAGTCGTATCCTGACATACTGATGGGATGCAACAGCACTCCTTGGCTATGTCTGATCATGATGTACTACATACGTTCATCTGGCCGTTAAATTCCTCTTACATCATACGCGTAAAATTGAGATCACTTGCTACCAATATTTTCCATACAGGAAAGGTCTTTATAAATATGACAACTGGGCACCCTGATGAGAAAATTATACATGAGCTACCACAATATGCCTTGCCCCATTTGAAGAAGCAAGGAACTTGTTTTACATATTCATCTTTTGATTTCAAAGGTACATTCATTTCTGACTTCAATCTTCAAAAAGTTGTAAAATACTTTAGTCGGAAATATTTAACGTACAGCCAAACTCATCCTGAAAGTGTTCTAAAACCAACAGATAAATGCAACTCAAGGACATAGGTGGAACAGCAGTACTATTCATTTATGAAGCACAGACAGACGGTAGCAAGACATGTATGCTTAATAGTTAATATGAAAAACGCAGTGAGGGTATATTCTATGGTGAAAGAATAATTTTAAAAATTTAAGCACTTGTTCGATCTTTTTTTCCATACACATAATGGCACCGATTTTACTTTCTGCCTCAACATTATCTCTTTTGTTAAATACTGATACCGATTTTTTTTTTTACTACAAATAATGGCACCGATTTTATTTTCTGCCTCAATCTCCGTATCTTAAGGAACTGCTAGCAATTTGTAATTTATATTCTTTCCACTACAAGTAATGACGGGGGGAAAAAATCAGGTTTGCAAATGCTTCATCTGTTCCCGACCATATTCGTTATTCGTTTTTGTTACATAGAGGATTTTTTTTCAGTCCAACAACAAATTTTTTTTTTTCCCCCAACAGGATGCCAGATGGTACAAATGTGCGACAACAAAATGGGTCGGTGCCGAAGCAAGTGCCAGGGCTTGGAACGCCCAGTGTATGGTGAGTTTTGGTTAGCAAAAACAGATTAGCAAAGGTCGCTATATTTGCTCTCAAAATGGGTTAGAAAGTGTTAGGAAATGCTAAGAAATACCTGTATACAACCACCACCACCACCACCTGATAGAGGTGGGTGAGGTGATGGCTTCACAGGAAGAATCTAGAAAACAATTAACTGCTCAGAGAAATTTCGCCGCTCCTTCTGTGTGGCGATTTCTTCTGCCTTTGTTCTGACGGGTGTAATCTGCGTGTTATTTTTGGAAATGTCGTAACACTTCCTCCTGAGTGACTTAATCCACCAATATTGTTATTTTTGAGTGAAGTAAAAGAATTCAGCAACATAAAAGTACTTGTGTATTGCTGTCCTGCTTTCATTATGCTTTGCCTGTTCCATCCGCCAGATAGTCATATATATATATAAAATGTATACGAGAAAGATCAGTACTTAATCCTACCATCAGAACCTCAGAATATAGGGAACAACCTCTCTTGTAGTGCAGAGGTTAGTGATCAGTATATCTAACCCTTCAGTTCCGAATTTGAGTTTCTGAATGTTGGCAGAAAGGTATACGGCATATGAGAAGGAAAAACTACAATAATTACAAATGGAACAATAGAATCACCGTAATACCTTTGTGTGAGTTCTCCTTAGCAAACGACGGTGCACCTTTAGTAATGCGTCAGCTCAACGGATGGCGGTAGGGTCGAGATCAAGCGTGCATTTCTAGCTTAAATTACAATAGATTTATCCCTTTCTAAATCACAAGTGATTAAGGCTGAGCAAAAGTATAGGTCTTTATATTTTCAGGAGGGGGATTTGGTGACCTTCACCTGCCATCGCTCTGATATGAATTTTTAACACTAAATTTTGGAGTGGTGTTTCGGATCTGTATTCAAAGATGGCTGTTCAGAGCCGGACACATTACTATCTGGTTACATCTCCCATCTATTTTGTTTATACAGTGTTGTGAGCGTTATCCAACTGGTACAATATAAAGGAAAACACAGGGTAATTAGTACTGACTCTAATACGGACCCTTGCCCCATGAACTCGCCAAACTGTTGTTCAAGATAGCTAAAGCTCACTGTTTTGTGATTCAGTAGTCTGGTTTGGGGAGCCCACAAGGCAGGTCCACGTAAGTCAAGCCGCCAAAAAACCGCTGTCCGTCGCAGGGAGAGCACCTTCACGTTATGGTAAGTCGATTTTTTAGTTATTTTTTTTTTAAGTGTTAAGGTTTTATGGTGAGGTATCATTCTTATTACTAATTTGTTGGGAATTTTTCCAATTTCTACATAAGTTAAATGCCGAGCGAGGCTGGAGAAGGGCAACTTGTTTAGCTGTGAAACACTGTAATAGTTAGTTTGGTATTTTGGCATTGGATTTTAAGCACTGAAAGTGAGGAGGGTTTTGATAAGTTAAAGGTGGAGGTGATTGAGTTTATACGGCTGCAGTACTTTAACTATTTCCATTATGCTGATACTCTACTGAAAAAGAATACAAAGATGGACCAGTGAGCTTGACAGACTCTACTGCCCTAGGTCTAAACTGGGCAGTAGACATATGGAGAAAAGAGCGTTAGTCGTATTAAGAATGTTGCCTTCTACAGTGCACGGGTTAGCTAATTGCAAACTACCGAGTGGTAGTTGCTCATTGACTTACTGGGAACACTGGCAAAGGAAACCTTGTATGCAGAAATAATGCAATAACTTTACAACTGCAAGGATACTAGATACAGGGAAGGATAGACGGCAGTGGCTGTCAGATATAGCAGAAGCTACGGATTATTAGATTTAAAATGAAGCAGTTACAGCCTTTACAGACAAGCGATTCTTTACTTGGTGGAACACAGCCACTCCCTCAAACTAAATCGTGTTTGAAAACTGAAGAGAATTTTCTGGGCTTCTTCATTGCTAGTCAGTCCCTCGATCTAACTTTAACTATGAATTGAGGTCAGTGAATGTTTTTTGCTTTGTTAGAACAAGCTTTGCTAATTTTATTGACTTCATGCACTTAAACATTACCCATTGGCTTTGACAAATTAAAGTATCTCTAGGCATGACTGTCTTTGCAGTATTTCATGTTTAAGTACTCTCCTTTTTTTATCTATTGAACCACGCGCTTTAGAAAGTGTTTCTTCCTTGAAATAGCCCAGTTTTTTTTTTATTGAGGGGGGGGAGGAGAGGGAGGAAGGAGGATGGGCAGAAATCCAAGATAAGCTAGAATCTCAGGTCATGCATCTGTAGTGATGTTAATCTTAAGTTTCTCTTCCCACTGTATGTTTAGCGCTACTTGTCAATGCCTAGCTTGTATTTTTTGTTGACATGAATCTAGAGTAGAGGTACGATTAAATTTTCGCTTAACAATTTGTATTTCGCAGGTGAGGCGACGGACAATGCTGTCTACACACTGTGCCCATACCAGCCGATAAGTATACTCCAACTTTCGGCGTCCATTTTCATTTGCACTTTTAATATTACTTTTAATATTAACTTTCAATGTTTAGACCCCTGTCTGCTTTAAGGGTTGGTTGGATGTTTTGCAGTAGTGTTGGTCAGGGTGTGGGTGTAGGTTCGAGTTTTATTAGAGGTTAAATACTAGGAAATTTAAGGGCCAGAAGGAATTTGGTACAACAGGGTTAGAAATTAGGGTGTAAGATTTTATGATGAGATAGCTACTTCGGCTCTGCTAGGAAATATACTTACTTAGGCTGTAGAAATGTTTGGTGGGAGACACGGTTAGCCCGATTTATTTTTCCCAAGTTTCAGGCTACACAAAACCCATCTTTGAGTGTATGTGATACAGCAGACATTATACCCATGGAAGTTACTTTTCTCGTGCCGCACAGTGATTGGCTAGTGCTAGGAAAATTACGTAGTCCCGCCCCACCCCTAATTGCGCCATTAACGTGCTGTATACCTACATAGGCTGGAAAAACCCTCAATGTTTAAATTTTTTACACAAACTTGAGCTGCTTCCAACATATTTAGACTTCTCAATGAATAGCTTCTTCCTGGACAAATGATTGTGCTGATCTCTTGGAACATAGGGAATTCGATACTGTTACGTCCTGCGTCTGCTTTGTTCTAGCTGTGCATCCATTCCTCGTCGTTTCCCTTGTGTACATTTTCGGGCATCCACTGTTTCTTACTCATTTTCACTTCCTTTCACTTTCGACTATTTCTTTTACATTCTAAGGATGCTGCGGTCCAAAGGCCTGCTTTTATTAAGCAGATAACCGAAGCTTTAAGTAGGAGACGGACACTTACCTTGTATTGTTGTAGTTTGATTGAACTTTGACTTTTTTTATATGCCAACTGCCTTCAGTTTGATTTAACATGCCTACCGGATAGCATAGTCTCATAAAGGCTTCTTTTATGTATTTAATCTCTTCCTCTATGAACTTATTACCGCATATTCTATATGCCCTTAGAAAAAATTGTGTAACAGCTCCAGACTTGGTCCTTTCGGTGTGCTGAGACAGTTCAAAATTATCTTTAATTGAATTTACATTGCACAGTATTTAGCTCCGTCGTCTGTTCTCCATATATTACCTTAATGTTTCTCTCTCCTGACAGTGTCCATATCTGTACGAAGTTACACCCCTGCTTATGTTTCTTCTGCAGTAATCAGTCTCCCATGTATTGACAAGCCATCACGGGTATAAATTACAGCTCATGGCAAGACAATTGTTGCCTGTATTCCTCTCCTGAAAGTAAATATTCCGACTTGGTATTAGTTCGTTGTAGTCAGACCATCGTAAAGGCAGCTCATCTTCGATGACTTCCACTGTTGGTCCTACTGCCGGCAAGGAAGAACAGTGGACGCCAAAGATGAGGAGCTGCCATTACGTAGATCTGACTACATCGAAGTAATCACTTTAATTACGAATAGTTACTTTCAGTGGAGAGTAACGTAGCGAACACTGCTGTCTAGCCATGGGCTCGCCTCAATCTGTTGTCATGGCTTGACTATACATGGAAACATTGCAATCTGACTACTGCAGGAGAATCCAAGGCAGGGGTGTAACTTGGTACAGATATGTGGACGATGTGTTAAAGTGCCAAAGAACACCATTACTCTAAATTACACGAATATTAGCGTGAATGATGACTTCACAGTAGAAGTGAAAGAAAAACTCCCATTCTTAGATCCTGTAACCCTGAGAACAGACGGGGGAGCTATACTGCGTAATATAGACCATCCAGGATGACTATCCACTGTATCTAGCACACAACAAAAGGTCCAAGTCTGGAGTTAAAGGATTTTTGCGAGGGGCGTATATTATTAGCAGTAACGAGTTCATCAAGGATGACATTAAATACATAACAGCTATTATGGTATGCTATCCGGTAGTCTTGTTAAAACCTAAAAAAAAAAAATGCCAATGGTCAATTCTAGGTATATATGACCCAATCTCAAAGCACCGGTTATCAAAAAGATCTTGGAGAAAGCAGGCCTTTGGATCGTACCATACTCAGGACGTAAAAAGTCAAAAAAGTGAAAGGAAGTAAAAATTGGGTGTAATATACTGTACAGCATATCGAGAGTGGATGGTCTAGAACGTTCTCGAGAAAAGTTCCGCCTTATACACATCCCTGCCACTTGGAAACTTTAAGCGTGAGGCGACCACAGTGAAGCAGCAGCCAGACACACTAGACTGTCTGGTAACACTGTGGGAGGGGAAAGGTTATGGGAGGAGGAAGGGTTGGGGAAGAGGGTGGTTGGAGGAGCTGAGGGTTCCTACCCCTTCCCCTTCCAGCCCCACTCCTTGTACAGTTAACAGATAAATGCTGTCTACTGCTTCACTACCGCTTGACTCTCATTTAGGAGTGGTGACGAGCGACTGTATAACGCGGAACTTTTCCCGAGTTTACACAGGGGAAGCAAGACCAGGACTGGACAAAAGGATAGAACAAAGTAGGTGTGCGGCATAAAGAGTACCTAATTCCCTTTTGATGAACATAGATCGGCACAATCGTTTGTTAAAGTGAGAAGCTGCAGTCAGTGAGAAAGGTCTGAATAAACATGAGATAATGGAAGCACCTCAGTGTATATGATGTAATTACCCATAGGGAGGGATTTTTCAGCCTATGTAGGAGAGCATTAATGGCTCAAATCAGAGTAGGACGACAGAATTTTCCTAGAGGTAACTAATCGGACTGGTGCACAAGGAGGGATGGGGAGGAGGGAGGTAATTTCTGGGGGTATAAGGGTCTCTGCAACATCACTTAAGACTCTGAAGATGGATTCTGTGTAGCCTGAAACTTTATAGAAAACAAGGAATTAAAGATCTAACCTGTATCCCTTCTCTCACCCAACATGCGGTAGGATGGATACTTAGGCAGTGATTGGGAGCAAAGCAAATTATAGAAAATTCAGCTTGGGGACTGGATAGGTAAAACAGGATTGAAACTTTTGATAGGAAGCTAAAGCTTGGATGCAGCTGTAGGTATTAGTAAGGATGGTGTAGGAAGAAAGCCATAGGTAGGAAACTATTTAGCTATAGGGAGGCAACTAGGGAGAGTAGTAGATGGTAGAAAAATGGAAGGTACACTTAGGAGCACTAGATGATAGAAAAATATACTTTAGTATACTCTGATACAAGGTTCGAAAATTATCATCCATGACGATACTTGTAAGTATACAGATAAGATACAGGTGAACTTAATCAGCTCCTAATCAGTCAGGGTGTTAGAGCCCAGGTAAAGTTAAGATTAAATAAGGGAGTCGGCCAATATCGTGAATGCAGGAAATTCAGTGCTATCTTGTTGGTAAGTTAAGGAGAAACTTGAATTCTAAGTTATGAATGCAAAGGTTTGGGAAATATAGGTGAATGGAAATGCAGTACATTTAGTTAAGTACTGAAATACCAGTTGTGTGCGATAATGGAAATAAGTCGGCAGTGGTTAACAGGTAACTCGTAATTCTTCCGTAGGTAACTAGCAATGCTTCGGTGAGCAACTCTAGCAATATTTCTAACACTATTTGGAATGTTCATGGCAAGACTGAAAGGAAAATACAAAGACTGGGCGGGTGAATCTGGCCAATTTAACTGCCCTGAAATCTTTGTATAGATTTTAAGTCTGGTCAGTGGACATCTGGAGACAAACTGAGGATTTTTGCCTACTAGCGAGGTATTAATATTTGTCTAGGTGTATTAAGTCTGGTTTTGAGATGTATTAAGATTCTTCCCTTATCAGCGAGGTATGATATTGCCACCTAGAATAAGACCTGTTTCCCTGTTTTGCCAGTGCTGCCGTTCATGTACACACACTTCCTTAATGATTTTTTTTTTCAGGTAAGAAAACTAAGGTGGAGACAGGATGTAGAGAGGTATATGAGCGTGGGTGGTGGGTGTTGGGAGGAGATCCTACTGCTTCTGGTTAAGGTGAATTTTGTTCGTGGCGACTCTCTTGGGGATGGAGTCTGGCTACAAGGAAACTGTATGCTGTGACAGGAGTACAAGCAGCTCATTTTACTGCGGCTATAACACTGCTGACCCAGACAAGGTAATCCTTAAGAAATCATTAATCAAACTATATAATTTTAACCATACACTGAATGGTTGTCTTTTTAGCTTCAGCAAACCTAAGCTGCTAAATACATACTTTGCATTTTCTTTAGACTAAGGTTGATATTTGAGATGTAAATCGGGTCTGCATCTTGATGACTTATTCATCTCATAACTTCCACTGTTCTTGGCGAGACTTAGTCTGTATGTTTAAGGTATATGTATATTAATGTTTATTCTCGCTACATCAAGACTTGTCAGCTTGGAGAGACATTGGGTGATGGGGTTCATGGATTTTTTTTTTTTTAACCAGGTTATTTAATATTTCTAAGTACTTAAGAATACTCTAGCGGTTGAGAAAATGTAGAATAATAGAACTGGCGATTAATGGTAGGGTTAGATAAGTTATCCTTAGCCCTTTGTCAAGATCTAATTTCAATCTCGCTATTTAGTAGTTACTGATGTGTGGAAAGCTCATTGTATGATTGCCTGCAATTTTATTGATTGTAGAATAACACAGCTGGAAGATCGATAAACTGAGGATGGGCTGTTGGCTGAGTGAAGATTTGGCTACCTATCTACCTTCTTCCCACCTGTTGGCAGAGAAGTCCCACATGACTGCCTTCTATTCAATGGTTTCTTGTGGACATCTGCCTGTTTATGCCTTCTACTCGACTGTTTCCTGTTCACAAGACCCCAGTTGTCCGTATATCTTCTGCTCGACTGTTTCTTGTGCATCAGGAGCCCCAGCTGCTTGTGTATGCCTTCTACTGGACTGTTCCTTGTATACCATAGGGCCCAGGTACCTGTGCTGTGCGTGGAAGACCCTCCTTTACTTCACGCAAATCTACTACGACACAAATGCTGAAGGTTACGATAGTCTGAAATCTCTAAAGTATTACATTAACTTCCGATTTACTGTGAAAACTAGAAACTCGGAACTCTAATAATAAGGTTCATTGAAAAAAAAAAAATCAAGCCACATCAAATGACTAGACAAAATCTAGCCATTTACCTCTACCCGACGTCCTTTTTAAAGAAAAGTTTGGTTCGTAGTGACAGTGGTTTAAGTCTGCCTACAATTTCATCGAGAGTTTCTCTGTAATACTTTAGCTGTCCTGTGCTGTAATTTTCAATATCGATAGGTTTTGCATCAGCATAATAGAAGGAAATTCGTCATGGAATTTTTGGTGTTAAGACTGCTAAATCTCAAATCGGCTAAATATCCAATTTCAACCCGGAAACTTAAAATGTGTTCTTGTTGCCACCAGGCGAATTTTATCAGATTGGATTTCGCTGCATGAGTTAAATATACTGTAAAACTCGGTAAATAGTTGCCCATTAACATGCGAATTAGGTTAATAAATTAGTTTTTATTTTTGTCAGTAATTACAGTAAGATATAATTTCTGTAACGTGGCACTGTCTTGCTTGATCTTGATAGCCCGGTAGAAGAACAAGAAAATCTACCCTTAAACGAAGAACTAATAACTAACCTGTAACTCCAGCTAACCTAACCTATAACCTATTCAACCTAACACAAACTAACCTGTCACTAAACGTGGAAACACTGGGCTGTCACGTCTCAACTCTAAGACAGTGCACAGTACTTTTTGCCATTTTCCATCTATTCTGGTTTACAGGAAATTGATTGGCGAGGTGGATAACATTGCGCATTACTATGGGCAACGTCTAGAACATCCAGCTTTCATTTACCCTTAACTATTCGTCTGGTAACAGCAAGGATAAAATGTAACGTG
>JAGKTI010016074.1:0-19779 GCA_018397915.1 Birgus latro
CACCTGAATCCCACACCACACTCCACACCAGCTCCCCATCCTCGACCACCACCACCACATGATCACCTAACGCAATAACCATGCCACCCAGACCAAAAACCCCCCAACCACACCCAACCAGCTCACCATGTGACCCCAGCTCCTCGCCATCCACGCCCGTCCTCACCACCACTACAACCAGATCCGGCTGTCTCTCCTGCCCTCCTGCGAGATACACCTTAACACCCTCACCACCACCGCCACCAACACCACCCACACAATCCCCCCCCAAGCCCACCCACATCTAACACATCCCCCCTCATCATCAAAATACACCAGGCCGTATGGAAAATTCCAGTGGCCCGGCCCACCAGGACAATTAAGGCACGTCCCCCATGACCTCACAAAACCCACGTCACCTCACTTGTCTCCTGTATTCAGCCTAGAGCAACCGGCCAGTCACCATACACCGCGCCGCCAGAGATGAGGATACAACACATGCTATGGACCCCTCCCCATGGGACCAAACATCACCTGAGGTGGACAACACACCTACTATGCCTCTTACAAGGGACAACCCAGACTTCCACCCTCGAGATCATCTATCGCTCTCATCAAGAACCGAACCGACCTACACATAACTGGACCACCCTCCTGCTCCACCTCAAGCCGTTCCACCAGACATCTACATCGAACACCTACCACCTCCAGCCATGGAGACGTGACTTTCTCCCCAACGACAGTGGTGAAATACCCACCCCGGCGGGAGACCATGGGGGGGGTGGCGCAACACCCATCCCACAGTGGAGCCATAGACAGGGTGTTGAAACACTCACCCCAGGAGACCACAGGGAGGCGAATAGGGAGCACATAGGTTTCATCCTAGATGAGCCTATGTCCCCCACTACCTTGTGCCCTCTTTTCAACGAAGCCCGATCTAGGAATGCAGTCCTGACAGGCTACTCTCCGGCCAGGCCAGCACTCGCCAGAGTTGGGGTGGGACTTGTGCTGTCACAGTCCCCAGTAGGCCAGTGGCAACATCCACTCAACTTGCCTTCCCTTCAGACCCCGCCAAGAGCAGGACCGCAGCAACGTCCACCAGGCTTGCCCGGGAGGGAACGTCCAGTAGACTTCCCTTGCCTGTTCTCCCAGAGCCGAGGTAATGTCCACTAGACTTGCCCAGTTGGGAACATCCACTAGACTTCCCACGTCTGTGACCCCTGCCAGGAACAGGACCACAGCAACGTCCACTAGACTTGCCCAAAAGGGACCATCCACTAGACGTGCCCAAAAGGGACCATGTACTAGACTTGCCCAAAAGGGACTGTCCACTAGACTTGCCCAAAAGGGACCGTCCACTAGACTTCCCTCACCTGTCATTCCAAGGCTGACTAGAACCACAGCAATGTCCATTAGACTTGCCCAGGAGGGAACGTTCACTAGACTTCCCTCGTCTGCAGCCCCTGCCTGGAGCAGGACTGTAGTAATGTCCACTAGACTTACCTGGGAGGGAACATCCACTAGACTTCCCTCACTCCTCTCTGGGCCAAGCAGAACCGAGGCAACATCCATTAGACTTGCCCGGGAGGGAACGTCCACTAGACTTCCCTCATCTGCAACCCCTGGCGGGAGCTGGACAAAGGGCAACATCCATTAGACTTGCCCAGGAGGGAATGTCCATTAGACTTCCCTCACCTGCCATCCCTGTGGCTCCCTCTGAGGGTAGCATCCCTTGCTCGCCTCACCCCTCCAGAGGCCGAGCATGATGCCCTTCTTGCTCCCCAGGCACCCTTAAGGGCACAGCTTTCTCCCTAACAGAATCCCTGGTGGAGAGTGTCTGGAGTGGTCCCATCGTGAGCCTGCGAGTGTGTGCACTACAGCCAACACCCCAACATCACTGGCTGCTGTCAGACTCCCCAAGGACGAGACTCCACATGCAGCCCCTGACGGCCTCCCGACGCCAAGGACGAGACTGCAGCCCCCAGCCACTGGACGCCCCCAGGACTCCAGGGCAAGCCGTCCTCCTCCTCTAGAGGCAGGGCAGGGCTGTGCACCTGCTTGCCATATTTGGCCCCAGCCCTGAGGGCCGCCTCATGCATCGAGGCCCCACCAGAGAGGCACCTCCCTCGACACCGCTCCACAGCCCACACCGGACAATACACCCCACGACCAGGGATCTGCGCCTTTCCCGAGGACGCACACCTGATGGGACGCCTCCCACACCCAGGCGACACCTGCAACTCCCTGGTCTCCAGTAGCCCAACTCAGATCCTTGTGTATTAATACTGTGTTTGTTTCATGTCATCTGTATTGTGTCCTGCACTTGTATCATTTGTGGTAATATACATGTAAGACTGGTTGGCCTGTGTTTGGGCCCTGTTCCTTTGATTGCATGTTCTAGACCCAGTCTTGTATATATTTATATAAATATGTTCAATACTTTGAAGATATGTATATGTGATGGTGAATTGCATACATCCGTCCATTTTAATAATGTGTACAATACTTTATATTTATGTGTGATGATGAGTTGTGTACTTCCGTCTATTTTAATAATTGAAATGTTGAATGTTGAATACATCCGTCCATTTTAATAATGTGTTCAGTACTTTATGTGTGATGGTGAGTTGTGTACATCCGTCCAGCATCTTACACACCCTCTCCAGCATCTTACACACCCTCCCCAGCATCTTGCACACCCTCTCCAGCATCTTGCACACCCTCTCCAGAATCTTACTCACCTTCCCCAGCATCTTACACACCCTCTCCAGCGTCTTGCACGCCCTCTCCATCATCTTACACACCCTCCCCAGCATCTTACACACCCTCTCCAGAATCTTACTCACCTTCCCCAACATCTTACACACCCTTCCCAGTATCGTACACACCCTCCACAGCATTTACACCCTTCCCAGTATCGTACACACCCTCCACAGCATTTGCACACTTCTCAGCATCATACACACCCCAATTTCTTAGACACTCTTCCCAGCATCTTACACACCCTCCACAGCTTCTTTTACCCCCTTCTTAGCATCTTACACACCCTTCTTAGCATCTTACACACCCTCCCCTTATTGACATGCAGTCACTTGTTCCATCTTACATAGAATTTTCCTGCAAGTGTATTTTTGTGTTCTAATTTTCCATAAGGTACTGGCCAGCCTGTCCTTCACACCTTTGGACTGCATGTAGTTTGTATCGTGTTTCTCAGTCTCCTTAAGCTGCTCATAAAGCCTTCATTATTATACTTAGTGGCAGACAGTCTACAATATCGTCTGAATTTTTCATCTGAAAATTCTTGTTCTTTTCATATTTGTCTAACGTGCCTATTTCTTTTAGAATTTCGTGGAAATGGCTTGAGTGAGCAGTAAAATCTCTGCCTCCTTCCTACAGGACCAGTTGGAACACTCTTCTTTAACTCCTGTTATATAATTGATACACCCACAACGTAACTCGCTGATATCATTTCCGGTATGAAAAACCACATCTTATCACGAACGGACTGAAGCATATTGGTGTCGTGTTTGGGAGGTGTAGATTGTGGTGGTCTGGGCTTGTGCTTGTGGAGAGGATGACATGTGGGTGTGATGGGTGAGAAGTGTGAATGAATTCAGACTTGAAAGGATTGATGGGACTGGAGTGTATTGTGGTGTGATGAAGGGGCCTGGAGTGTTTTGGTGTTGTGATAAGGTAGATTGTGGTGGTTTGGGCTTGTGGAGAGGATGGAGGATGACAACTGGGTGTGAATGAAGACGAGAGGAAGGATGGGTCTGGAATGTATTGGTGGTGTGATGAGAATGGGTAGATTGAGATGGTTTTGGAGTATGGATGGGACGAGTGTATTGGTGGTGTGATGAGGATGGGTAGATTGAGATGGTTTTGGAGGAAAGATGGGATTGGAATGTATTGGCGTTGTGATGAGGAGGGGTAATTTGAGTTGGTTTTGGCATGTGGAGAGGATGGAGGATGACAACTGGGTATGGATAGAGAGATGTGAACGTCGGGGGTAGTGTTACAAGAGGCAGACTGCCCGGTACTTGAATGTATCAGGGATAAGGGACTGTATAGGAAGGCTGCCAGAGATCAAGGAGTATGGAAAGACGCCATTACGGATTGACCCTCTCAGGTGATGTCTTCCTATGGTAAGGTCGTGATATGGGTAGTTAGTAAAATAAATATTTAGGGAAGAGGTGTTAGGGTGCCTCATTACTCGTATGTAGTTTTCTTGGCACTGCATCGCATCCTCGCTCCCTAACACTTTATTACCGATTTGTTTTCCTAATTAATATCCCATCGTTTGCTTATGTCTTCAGTATGGATATAGATTGCATGAATAATGAGTATTGTAACTGAGCAAAAACGAATGAATCGGTAAGAAAGAGGTGTTAGGGAGCTTCATTAACCGTACGAGAATAGCGCCCTCTGTCTGGTCCATAATCCCGTCCATCTAGAAAGTTCCCAAACTTTTTTTTTTTTTTTTTTTTAGCAAAGGTAATATTTTAAAAGCATTTCCAGGAAAGATGATTACTTAAAGAAAACATTGGCCTCTCGGGAGGTGACGTGGCATATCAATATCAAGAAATTGACGTAACTCATTCTTGCAAGAACACTAATGCCGTGAAGCGTTATTAATTGCGATGTATTATAAATGTAAGTAATATTGACCAGGCATTGAGCATTTAGGCAGCGTTAGAATGTTTATAGAAGGAAGATCAAGTTGGACCCGTAACATGACTGAGCTGGTGCCAAATGTACCTTGCCAATATCGTGTAATAGATGTTTGTAATAACGTAAATACCTTTGAATGTTAATTATGTAATAAAAATAATTACTGGATCCTAATTAGTCAAGTAGGTAAGTGAGCAGCGTAATGTAGTTAAAGATGCCCGAGAGAGAGATGGCACCATTGTCTAACGGGCGTCTCGCGGCCCGCACTTCCTGTCTCATGCGCGTCGCTAGTGATTTTGACCGGGTGTTGTGATTTACTTCCGTGAATTCTGCCGTCATTTACGAACTGCTTGACTACCTGCAGGCATAATTGGCGTCCCTTACGATCCTGGCAGGAGTGGAGGGCGGCGAAATGACGGGAAGAATGGTAAGTTGGGAGTTATTGAGGTTGTTACAGGTATTTGAAATGGTCATGGGGTTTAAACATGGCGGCTACCATTAAGTTTAAATTCCTTTAGTTCCGAGACATCTCTTGTGAATATTGATATATTTCCAGATTTTTTAATCTGAAGATTCCCCCCTCCCCCTCAGTATCTGACCCGTAAATTAAAAAAACGTTCCGACTTGCCTACCTGACCAATTATCTACGTTCCCACCTACCTGCCTGTCTTTCGTACTGGCTTCTATTCTTCCTGACTTACTTCTTTCTCTCCTCTCTCTGTTCGTTATCTACCTATGTACCCACCCACCTACCTATTTACCTGTACACTTACCTACCTGCCTACTTATCTACCTGCCTACTTATCTACCCATCCTCCTTTTTTTTTCCTTTCCTTAGTACTTCCCTTCTTGCTTGACCCATTTCTTTCCCTTCTTACTTTTCTCATCCTCACGTTCCTTTTCCCGTCCTCCGTCATCATCCTTTCCTTTGTTTTCCCCCCCTTCCTTCCAAATCCCTTTCCTTCTTACCTCCCTGACATCATTCCATTCATCCTTTCTTCCACCACCCCCCTTCTTCCTTCACTTGACCTCTTGTTTCCTTTTCCTTTTCGTTCTTTCTCACCTTTCTTCCTTTACCTACCTACGTTCCTTCTTAATTGACCACTTTCTTTCCATCTTGACCCTTTCTTTCCTTACCACTTTTCCCTCCTCTTCACTTACCCTCCGTTCCATTTTCATTTTTGTCCACTTTCCTTCCTGAAAACTTTCATGCCCACTTTTTTCGTTGTATTTTCCTTTCTACCCAACCTTTCTAATTTTACCCTTTACTTTCTTGCAACCTTCGTTCGTTCATTCCTTCTCTATTTCCTTCCTTCCTTCATTCCTTACTTTCTTCCTTATAGCCTTGCTTCCTTTTTTTACCTACTTCCCCGCTTTCATCTTCCTTGCCACCTTCCGTACTCCCTAACTTGCCTTCTTTCCTACTCCCTTTTTTCCATATTTCCTTAACTAATAATCGACTTCCTTCCCTCCCTACTTACATCCCGACTTCTTTCCCTCCCTACTTACTTCCCTCCATACTTCCTTATTTCCTCACTCAGTCCTTATTTACTTCCATACTTAATTCCCTTCCTTCTTTTCCTTACTCCCTGCCCTCCATTCTATCCTTCATTTTTTCCTTCCCCTGGCTGGGTTAGGTGGGGTTTGGCGGAGTGTGCTGGGGTTGGTTGGGGGTACATTGTGGTTCTGGGTGGGTGGTCAGGTTTAGTGAAGTATTAGTGGGGCTTGATAGGGTGAAAACTAAGGTTGGGTGGGGTGTAGTGGGATTCTGCCTGGGATGGATGAGGTTTAGTTGGGTTCTGGGTGGGTTGAGTGATGTGTAGTGGGGGTATTTGGGGGTTGGGTGGGGTGTACTGGGGTTCTGGCAGCGTTAGTGGGGTGTTTGAGGTTTTGGGTGTAGTGAGGATGGTGGAGCTGGTTGGGTGAAGTGGGCACAGGGATTGCGTGGAATGTAGTGTGGGTTGGGTGGGGTGTACTGGGGTTCTGGTAGCGTTAGTGGGGTGTTTTGAGGTTTTTGTTGGGTGTAGTGCAGATGGAGGAGCTGGTTGGGTGAAGTGGGCACAGGGATTGCGTGGAGTGTAATGAGTTATATAATTTGGTTTGGGTGGGATATAGTGGTGGGTTTCTCGCAATATTCGAAGAAAATCCATATGTTTTTAATTTTCTAACATGCGAGGCTAGATGCGCCTTAAATTGTCATCCAGACCTCTTCCCACCTTAGGGCAGGGTGAGGAGTAGCATGTCTAGATAGCCCAAATTTGCCCAATCCAGTGGACCATACTTCCATTCAAGCTCTAGGAAATCCTGGCTCTATTTGATAAGCAAAAAACATTCACCGCGTTCAGTAGTTTTCACATATACGTATCTGAGTCAGTTCGGACGCTGTCACATTTAAAAGGGGTGCCAGATCACTTGTAATGCGCTTCTTAAAATATTCATCTAGCCAGCTCCATCGCAATTTACCAACTACGCCATCCATACGCAAAGCCTTCCACAGTCATGTCTACTTTTGTTTTTCCGGGTCCAGTGCCATAAACCTTATAGCTCTCACAAGCCCTCGTTGTCTTACCGCAAATATTTGATCCACGTCCTCTACCACTGCTAAAGCAACCCTGTGTATCACTCGCCAGGACTTTTGATATCTTACGTACTTTATAATTTTTGCCTTAACAAATGCCCTAAATATATCCCGTAAACAAATACCGTAAGTAAATTCCATAAACAAATGCCCTAAATCCCGTAAACAAATACCGTAAGTAAATCCCGTAAACAAATGCCCTAAATAAATCCCGTAAACAAATGCCTTAAATAAATCCCGTAAACAAATGCCTTAAATAAATCCCGTAAACAAATACCGTAAGTAAATCCCATAAACAAATACCCTAAGTAAATCCCGTAAACAAATACCGTAAGTAAAACCCATAAACAAATGCCCTAAATAAATCAGCTTAATAATTCTAAATCATTCTGACTAGTCGTTTGGTAGAAGGGATAAGGGGGGGAGGGGGTTGAAGTAAGGATAGTAAAAATGGAAAAGGTAAGTATGCTTTCGAATATCCTGGAACCCCAAAGAGAGAGAAGGTTAAAGGAATTTGCTTGCTTTTTGTGGAGGAAAAAAAGGGGAGGGGGGGGGATCGGAGAGACGGAGGAGGGAAGAAAGGGGGGATGGAGGAAAGGAGGTGGGGGTAGAAGCGGAGGGAAGAAAGTGGGGGGTCGGAGGAGGGGGCTGGTGGAAACTATATACTGCCTTCTATTAGACATTCAAGTCACTATCTTATACATACTTGTGCACACATCCATTAATGTGTGCATATTCATATCTAAGTGAGATAGTACAGGCAGCCTTTAGTGGACGTTATAAAAGAAATGGAAATAGAAGTATACACACATACATGAACATATACCGTACATACATCCATATAAACTAATGAACATATACTGTACATACATCCATATAAACTAATGAACATATACCGTACATACATCCATATAAACTAATGAACATACACACAAGATACGGGAACTACGTAATGGGAGTGGAAGAGCCAAAATGTGTGTGTGTGGGGGGGGGGACTGGTGGAATGGAGAGAACAGAGAAGGGGAGTTAGGAGGGAGATCGCCGGCTCATATTGAGATGGGTCGAGCTGCAAGAAGAGTGTACGTCTCTCTGGGTAAGCATATTTTCAGTTTTCGCTACTTTAATTTCTCTTACAATCATGAATTTGACTATCATTGATACTATTGAACACTTTTAGGCTTTTAAGTACCTGTAAAGTAAGTGGTAGTCTTTTAAACTGGGTTTTCTGGAGTATGTAACCGGTAGCGTCTGTTGGATTTTTGAAAGTCCGTCGTCCCCATGGTAGTTTTACTGTGATGTTTCGCCTTCTGCAACATTTATTTTCCATACATCAGTGCCAGAATAGCTTAGGAGCATTGCCCATAGTACTTTCCATTGCACTGTTTCGTGATCAGCAGCCTATTTCGTGTTAAACTAGTGTTAAATTGGGCATTCAAGATGGCGACGGTGGCAGCAGGAGGCAAAGTTAGGGAAGCGTTGTTTGGTAGTTATGCCTGTTTTCACTTAATCTGATGTTTTTCACGAAATTTTAATATTCTGAACAATTTGAAGTTAAGCTTTCCAAAAACTATATAGTATGGTAGTTGAAAGCATAGAAGGACGGGATTTTGAAATTTACGTTTGTCTTGGTTAATTTGTATTAGCCTGCAAATGATTTTTTTTTTTTTTTTTTGTGCCACATTTCAACCGACAAAGTTTGCATTCAAGCGACCAAGACGGGGGTGGATTAAAGATCAAGACGGGGGTGGATTAAAGATCAAGACTTAGGTTTGAACTCGAGCCACCAAGACTGTTTGAATTCAGGCGATCAAGAAGACTGAATTCGAGTGAAGACGATTTGAAATCAAGCGACCAAGACAACGGGGGTTTGAATTCGTGATCAAGAAGACGGGGGTGAATTGAAGCGACCAAGAAGATGGGGGGTTGAATTCAAGCGACCAAAAGGACGGGGGGTTTGAATTCAAGCGACCAAGAAGACGGGGGGTTTGAATTCAAGCGACCAAGACTGGAGGTTGAATTCAAGCGACCAAGAAGACTGGAGATTGAATTCAAGCGACCAAGAAGACTGGAGGTTGAATTCAAGCGACCAAGACGGGAGGTTGAATTCAAGTGACCAAGAAGACGGGAGGTTGAATTCAAGCAACCAAGAAGACGGGAGGTTGAATTCAAGCGACCAAGAAGACGGGAGGTTGAATTCAAGCGACCAAGAAGACGGGAGGTTGAATTCAAGCGACCAAGAAGACGGGAGGTTGAATTCAAGTAACCAAGAAGACGGGAGGTTGAATTCAAGTGACCAAGGAGACGGGAGGTTGAATTCAAGCAACCAAGAAAACGGGAGGTTGAATTCAAGCAACCAAGAAGACGGGAGGTTGAATTCAAGCGACCAAGAAGACGGGAGGTTGAATTCAGGTGACCAAGAAGACGGGAGGTTGAATTCGTGACCAAGAAGACGGGAGGTTGAATTCAAGTGACCAAGAAGACAGGAGGAAGCAACCAAGAAGACGGGAGGTTGAATTCAGTGGACGAAAGCATTGCTGTATTTATTTTTAATTCAGCTCACGGCAGTTTGGAGACGATTTTGTTTGTCACCAAGGTGACTCATTTGTACATATAAATTTTTTTCATTATTTGCAGAGTGATGGGTTTTGACTAGTAAGCAAGGAGACCATTTTACATTATTCTTTATTTGCACACTGGGGGTTTTGATTCAACCCTAAGGAGACTTTTGTACAGTAAATTTCATAACCATTGTTTGCAGACTGGATGGAGGGCTTTAACTAACAACCAAGGACGCGTTTTTTCATGCAAAATCCAAATATTTATTTCCAGACAGGGGGTTTTGTCAACCAAAGACCATTTCCTATAGTATATACATGAAATTTCTTGTTACAATGATATAATTTTGTTGGTATATTGAAAAATTGTAACCAAGGAGACTGCCACCATTTAAGGCTCTAGTTTCATGGTCATAAGTAAAAAAAAAAAATGCATTGAGGTATTTTTTAAATGTGTAAATGGATAGTATGGATAGATAAAAACAATTAGTGATGGAATAATTTTAATAAGTAGTGCTCCCTATCCCCTGAAAAGAGGGTAGTGGAGGGATGGCAGCCTGGAGTCCACTGGGTTCACTCTGAAATGGAAGAAGGTTACAAGTTTTTCATATGCTGTGCTGTAGCTAACCATTTATTTTTCAGATTCTCCAATAATGAGGAAGGAGTAGGGAATTTTGGTTTAATCTCACTATAATTGGAGGGTGAGAATGAGCCAGTAGTAAAAATAAATCAGTTACTGTATATTGGTAGTCAAAAACCCGATATATCAAATGGTCGAAAATCAGTTATAGCCATCCTGTCCCCCTCCCCCTTCCCAAGATAGGATTTAATGTTTGAAAAGTTGGAGAGTATATTCTGGTCCTTAAAATGAGAACTATATACTTTTCACACAAACTTGGCCCATAATTCTCCTCTTTTGCAGTTTCACATCCTTGCCATTGCATTTGAAAAACATGTATTGTCCCATTTGACAGCTTATTCTAGTACTAAAAGCAAAAACCTATACCATTTTCAAACTGACAGCCCAAAATTTTGCCCTTTTCCATTAATTTTCACATACTTGCCATTGCATTTGAAAATTTGAAAAACATGTATTGTGCCCCTTTTGACAGCTTCTTCTAGCCTTAAAATTGAAAACTATGCCTGTTGGAACTAGACAAACCACACTCACCCGGCCGCCTTTACGACATGAACTGCCAAGGCTCCCGGTTCAGTGTTGCCAAATGTATCAGATGTAAATGAGCTAGATTGAGGTCTGAAATGCGCTAGAAATGCAATAGGAAAACGTTCGTCTCCCCGTCCCTGGTAGTAAGGGTTATGATGATAATAACAATGATTATTGTTTTGATGATCATAAAAAAAAGTAATAATGGTAACAAACAGTACCGCTGTTGCTGCTGCTACTGTAATGATACTAAATAAAAAAAAAGAATAAGAAAGATAATTATAATATATGTATTTATTTTGTAATTATTTTTACATACTATCAATGAGAGTATATGTCTATAATGTCTATGCTCATTACTCACCCTTAGTTGAGGGAAAAAATTATGGTGTCCTCTAGATCCTTGTCAGCTTCCTCATCTAATAATTCGGATGAACAGTGCGGTGCAGGTTCTGATGAAGTACTTGCAGTAGCTCCTGACGATTTTGTTTCACTGTATGTTGCCATTGTTCCTATTTGCTTAACTACTACTTCTGGCAGTTCATATGAATAGCAACATTTTCCCACTCTCCGCAGGCCACTTCTCACAGTAATAATGGCACTAACGGATTTTGAGTTTAGCCGGTTTCTGAGCTTGCTTTTAACTATGTTTATTTGACTAAAGAGCCTCTCAACTTCAGCATTCGAGTGAGGGAGTGAAAGTATATTGAATGCCAGCTCAGAGAGATCATGAAAACTATTTACTCCTATTGCATCCTTGTAACTAGCCACTTCAACCCAAAATTTGACCGTTGATGTAGTTTCTTGCCACCAAACAACTGTTAAGTTTCGCCACTGACTGTCAATTTTGTCAATTTGTTCAGGAAGATATCCCAACACTTCAGCAATTTCTATTACAGGTTCTTTAACCACTTTCAGACACTCTTCAACCGAAAACAAAGACATCTTCTTCAAGATTCTGAAGTTATCTGGTAGTCTGTTTCGTAATTCATCACACAGTTTGACAGCGCATGAAATGCAACGATCACGAAGTTGTCGCTGACCTTCTTGTGTCAGATTTGAGGTAGAACACGTCTTTTCGAATTCATAGCCCAAATATGCTCTGGGGTCAATGTAACTGGCAATATCAGAGGTTAATGGATCGATTCTTGAGCTAGGTATCATCACTCTCCTACTTGTTGCACTAATGAGATAAGAAAAGTCTGATAGAAGTTTTGTTGGGTCGACATTTTCCCCCAGAAAGGTTTTCACAGTTCTCTGAACGTCCTGCAGAAGTGGGCGCAGAAAAAGCATGTAAAGTTTGTTAATGGGGTCACTGTACCTGTTGTATAACATCTCTGCAGTAAAGCACTTTTCATCTGACCTTGCTATATTAAAGTGCATTTTAAGTTCTTCCCACTGAGCTAGAATGCGGGTCACTGCAGGTTCCAGTGATATCCACCTGGTGTCACATAATTTAGGTACCTGAAGTGGTTGTTTCCCATCATTCAATGTTTCATACAGAGTCTTGTAGATTAGCTGTCTTTTGGAAGAATGAGAAAACCAACTGTACATCTCTCGCACCAAGAAATCGATGTTTCTAGGCAATGTTTCTGCCACGGCATGAGATAAAGCCAGTTGAATTGAATGGCACACACAACGCACCATGATTAAGTTTGGGAGTTCCAGTTCCTTCTTTAAAAGTTCACACACACCGTTATTTAATCCAACATTAACACTTGCATTATCAACTCCAATACCAAGCAAGTTTTGGGGGTCCAGCTGTACATCACACAAAAGTTTCTTAATAGCATTTACAATAGACTGTGCTGTTCCATCTTGTAACTTCACTATACCAAGAAAGGTTGATACTATTTTCCTTAATTTCCTACTGAAATAGCGCACAATTACACCAAGCAGTTTTGTAACAGCAATATCAGTTGATTCATCTATAAGGAGGCTGTATTTTTCATCAGCAATATCATCCTTGAGGCTCTCCATAAAGTGGGGTGCTAGCACATTTACCACTATGTTTTTGCACTTGGTTCGGTGTAGTTTCAGATTTTTCACTGCACTGCTGTCACTGAACATTACTTTGCAAGCTTCTGACACATGGTCCACTGTTAAAAAGGAAGAATGTTCTGCTATTACCATTGGTAGTCGTCCTTCTGCTTGGCTTGATGAACGGCGTTGGGTGTCACTGATATGTGAGAATGGCAGTTTTGTTTGTCTTGAGCTAGAAAAAGGTTCTGCAGCTCGAACATGTTTCACAGAAGTTATGTCTTCTTAGGTCACTGAGTTTTGCCGTGATCTCGCATTTACAGAACGCACAATATGCCTTAGTTTTGTCTTTTTCTAAAGGTCTCAGCCAATCCTTTAACTCTGGAAATGATTCCCAGCTCTTTCTATATATTTGTGTATAATTTGGCACCATTCTGATAGTTATTCAAGAACTGATTGCACCATTTCAAGCTTTCAGTAGTTGAGCCAGCTAACTGGTAGGCGGACTAGCAGAGGCGAGGCGGGCCGCAGGCAGAGTACTTATCCAACGATACGACTGACATGTACCGTACGGAGCGGTTGCCCTGTAGCCAAATTTCCAGTTTTAATCTTTGTTAAATACAGTCTCGGGAATTATGATTTGTATGAATTGTAAATGAAAAATATACGAGAATTAAATATTCTCTTATCCTAACTGGCCCGATGAAACGATAGTTTGAGAAATATTACAAAACACATGATTATTTTTTAAAGTAAAAAAGTCCCAGTCCTGTCCAGTTCGTGTTTAACTTACGGAATTCATATTCTCTAGCATGGAAAGAAGTAAATTTATGCTTAACATACCCATGATTATGACTTCTTGGAAATGCACTAGAACATGCACCAAATCAATGAAAAATGCACCAGAAAATGCGTTATGCGCAAAATACGAAATTTATGCGCTGTTTGTCGTGCCAATGCGCCAGAACTAGTGCATTTCGTGCCAATTTGGCAACACTGTATCCGGTTGCATACCCCAGGAACCTTCCGATGACGTCATCACTCGTGACTTAGCAGATGTGTGCGTGCGCACGCACACTAACACTCTCGTCCTCTCTTCTTAATTTGACAGAAGATTCCAAGGACGAAGCTGGATGGTCTATTTGCGTCTGATACACACTATGTATCCAATACATAGACTTTTGTGTGAGTACCATCAACACCCGATACACACTTATGTATCCAATACATACACTTTTGTTTAATTACTATCAAGACCCAGTCTGTGGCCACATACAGATATGTGATGTCTCTTAAAGTATTATAAACTTTGTCTCGGCTGACTGCTGCACGCAGCCGCTCGGTCGAGGCACTTTTCTTGGTGAGACAATCAGCCAGTTGTTGTGATGTATATCCACCCAGGATACCTCATCAATCTCCTCCCGCTTCAACATGTCCCGCAACACAGCAATATCAATGCGCAATCTCCTGTCTTCTACGCTCTTACAGGAGTAAAGGGCGTCCACCAGACTCTTGTTGTCGACGAAACACTTTATTTTGATCTTTCCACATCCAGAAACCTCACGCAATATGTTGGAGAGATATACAGCAGTTTCAGCACATTCAAGCAGTGCCAACGCCTCAGCAGATAAGGTAGATTTGACAACTCTCCTGATCTTCCTTGTCTGCCAAAATATAGGACATCTTGCCTCACTAGCATCTCGTAGGAAGATCACAAAACTTCCCTGAGATCCATTGCCTACAAGGTTGGCAAATGAGGCATCCGAAAAGCACTCTATATGAAAGTCCTCGATCGGCCCCATTCTTGGAATGTATAGCTTCATGTTGTCAGTCTTCACCCTTGAGATCACCTTATTGAGTGTAAGCAAATCCGCTACGGTAGCTCGGTTGCTATTCACGCTCAACTCACACACATCAAAGGCAATATCTGGCTGAGTGTGTGTGGCAATCCAATTGAGTTGCCCAATTAATGCTCGGTACTCCATTTTCTCAGATTCGGACAGCTCCCCTGATTTTACTGTTGCACGATGTTTACTCACGTGACTGGTTTCTGGGATGAAGCATACTGGAATTGGTCGAACGTTATGCTGCCATCGATGTTGGAGATGACATTGAGACCAACGTATTTGAAGGCTTTTGATTCTGAACTGCCGATGAGGAATATTTGACTCAACCGATTTATCACTTGCTGTTCAAACTCATGTGTACCAGCCCAAAGGAAGTCGTCGACGTAGATGCATACAATGCCTTCGACTTTGCCACCATTGCTCCAAGAGAACAGCGCTGAATCCAGTGATGATACTTTAGCTCCGAGACTCAACAACTGATCTTTTACGTGCAGATACCAATGCCTAGCAGCATCACAAAGGCCGTAAACAGTTTTCTTTAGTCTCCATAACTTACCATTTGCGTATTCAGGCGGAGGACGTAAATGAACAACTCTCTCAATGTCGTTACCTTGCAGGTAGGCAGCTTTCACGTCCATAGTGTGGCAATCCCACTGGTTGGTGGAGGCCAAAGAAAGTGCCAAATGCACTGCGTCCTTTGAACAAGTAGGCGAGTCTTTTCGGAGATCCACTGTGTCTTCCTCAAATCCTCTAGCAACTAAGCGGGCCTTAACAATAGGCTTTCCATTTTTCAGTTTTTCTGTCACAACCCATCGAACCGTTATGGCACCTTGCCCAACATCATCTACTTCCTCATACACATCATTATTCTGCCAATTTGTAATTTCATTTTCCTTCGCACATAATATGGCCTCAGAGTTGAAAAGAACAAGCATTTCTGTGTCATCATTAACCACTTCCCATTCGCTAAGATCCTTCTCCAAATCTATCCAATCAATGCTGCCATCAGAGTCCCTCTTCAAATTATAGCAGTGTTTGTACTTTCCAGTGGCTTTACCTGCCCGACTTATAATCCTTCCAGACACCAACTCTCCACTCTCTAAATGTATTCCCTTTATACGTTGATCAACAGAAACTTTGGGAAGCTCATTAATCGGAACAGAAACTGTGGGAGGCTCATCAATTGGGACCACACCACCTTCCGACTCGTCATCTGGTGGATAGTCATTCAACACTTGCGTAGGATCGTCATTAGGCTTCTCCTGGACAACATTTTTCTTCTCATCACTGCTGACATGTAGTATCTTGCTCTGGCGCTCGCGCTAGACGACATACGTGCACTCGCACGTATACACTGCCGTGTCTCACCAGAATTTGTTTCCCATCTCTGCCTATTACAATTCCGGGACCGTGCCACTCATGACTGTCATTTCTTTTGTAGAAGACTTCATCTCCATTCCGGATGTCGTTTAGGTCACTCGAACATACATTGTGCCGCAGAGCCTTAGCCAAGCGTTCATCTGATTCGGTCTTTATAAACTCTTGTCTAGCTAAATGAAGAGCGTTCAAGTTCTCTCACAATTTTCAATGGTGATGAAGGTTCCAAGGCTGGAGGATCATTTGCGTACACATTAGGCAGACCAGGGTTTTGACCAAAAACAAGTTGTTTAGGAGAAAAGCCTGAGTAGTTGGTGAGAGAATTTCTTGCCGATACTGCCCATGCCAAGGCCACATCCAATTCACACTGGCTATCAGCCATTATCTTCCTAACAATGTCACCAGTGACTGCATTTTGGCGCTCACAGACTCCGTTGCTCCAAGGACTCCCTGCAGACGTTGTCATGATCTTGATATTGAAGGCCTCTCCCAATGCTCGCATTTCTGCATTATTGAATTCACAGCCATTGTCCGTAAGAATTTTTCTAGGTGTGCCAAACACAACAATCCAGCTCCGAAAAATTCCTTTGATAATGGTGGGCGCACACTTACCTGCGATTTCTATCGCATTACAATACCTGGTCGCCAAATCAACAAGGACTAAGAAATAATGCCTTCCCCAAGCTTTTAAATCCATGGCTATGGCTTCGTTAAACTTAGATGCCATGGGCAAACTGACTACGGGTCGGGGCTTTGCTTTCTTAAATCTGCAACAGACTGTACAAGCATCAGATACAGCCTTGACAGCCTGTTCCAGTTTTGAACTTTTAATTCCCGCATCTGTGATCAGTTTAATTAGGTTTGCCGATGTTGGGTGTCCAAATTGCCTGTGAAGCTACAAAGTGGTTTTTTCTACATCACCCCCACGAGTTGCCAACATGATTGTTTCACAAAATTCATGATCTAGTCATAAGGAAATTGGAAGTAAGTAATGGCCTGAAGATGAGGACTTTTAAATCAATGATAGTTCCACAAAATTTTACCTGGTCAGTTCCAAGGTTAATCAACATTTTTGCTTTTTTCATGGAACGTCTACTCAACAGCAAGGGAATATTGCAGTCCACAACATCAGTCACGATGGTAGCATGCATGTTTCCAATGTAGCAGGTCAGAGTAACACGTTTGAGGGAAGAAACTGTGACACCATCAGCAAAAGTAAATGTTGAGGATGACTCTTCTTCTCTTACAGCATCACGTTCATAATCAGTGAGCTCACTTAGATAGCAATTGATCCATTCAACTCCACATACAGTTGTAGAACACCCTGTGTCTAGAAGAGCACATCCCCTAGATTCTTCTACTAGAGTCTGACTTACCTCTACTAGCGGCATCATCTGCATAGCCCATACACAACGACAGATGCACTGTTTCGGAATTCTCTTCTCGACTGCCGTCGTTTTCGTATGCATCCGGACAGTCACGTGCTCAATGAAAGTTAGAATCACATACGAAACACCTCGATACCTTTCCGTCAGGCGCAAGTGGGTTCTACCTCTTGCCGGTGGATGAGCGTTGGGGAATTCTAGCAGATACGGTTGAACATCGGCCACTACCCCGACGTCGATCACGTATTGCACCACCCCGCAACGTTCTCCGTCCTCGTCGAGTACCTCTAGCATAAAGCGTTTCGTCACCCTCAACTTCGTCACTCTAAAATACTGGTGTCTTTCACCTCCTGGGCGGACACCGATGCCTCGTTCTGCCTGCCAATTTCACCAGCAAAAATACGATTCAGGGCAGAGTTCATATTTTCGTATGTCACCTCAGTTATCGCGGACATCACTAGTTGTCGTTCACTGTCTGAAAGTTTGCATGCAGCTAAGAGCATAAAAGCCATCACAAAATTTGGCAGTTCCATGCCCTGCTTGGTAAATTTGAAGTAAACATGCTCAAATTCTGTCACGAACTCCCGAATGTTCATATCACTGGTTCTTCTGAAGTTATATAGCTCATAAAACGCTGCAAACTGTCGACGTCCTTTGTCCACGAGAAATAAACCGTCTATTTTTTTTTTCAGCAGGGTCTGAACACCATCCTTCTGCTTTAAAACATCTGTTTCAATCTGCGAAGACGCCACCCTCGCTTTCCCAGACAATGACAGGTGAATAGCTACAGCTTGTTTTTCTGCTGCTAGGTCCATTAGTTCGCACCAAATGCCAATGTCTTTTTTTCCAGCTCTCATATGTAGAATCATTTTCCAGTTTTGGAGGCCACTTGGTCGAACACGACGCCACTCTCGAACTACGCTCTGCTACCAATGTTGGAACTAGACAAACCACACTCACCTGGACGCCTTTACGACATGAACTGCCAAGGCTCCCGGTTGCAATGCCACCGTCACCGTTGCATACCGCAGGAACCTTCCGATGACGTCATCACTCGTGACTTAGCAGATGCGTGCGCACACTCACTAACAATGCCCATTTCACACAAACTTGGCCCATAATTCATCTCTTTTGCAGTAAAATTCACATACTTGTCATTGCATTTCATAAAATGTTTGTATTACACCCCATTTGGCATTGTTTGTTGAAGCTGAAGATACAGTGGTTCGTGTCATTTAAATCCGATTTTGTAATACAGAGGTACTGTACGTTTAATTGGGGTTTTACTGCTGGCTCTGATTTTATGTTAATGCTGTCCCCATCAATTTTCTTTCTTCCCCATGATTTTTTTATTCCTACAGTTAAACTATAGCCAGACACCACAATTTTTACAAGGGACACCAACCCTTCGCCAACCCACTTGATACATATGGTACGGGGAGGGGTACTAATCCTCCGCCAACCCACTTGATACGTAGGGAACCTTTAAATTATTGTATTGTGTTCAGCTTAGATAAACTAGACAGGTTATTTTTAATTTTTCACCAAGAAGTAGCTGTGTAAATCTTCATAGTACCAATGTTTGTATTGGCAGTTGAAGCTCCCTAACACCTTTTCCTGAGTAATTTGGTTTATTTTTACTGTTCTTACCATGTAACTCCTATATATCCATACTCTGCGTAAATAACGTGCAAGCCTATTTTAATCTGCTCACTGATTCCTTTTCATAAGTCATCTGTTGTTTTACCTACCATTTTACGTAAATTCTTCCTATATTGCCATACTCTGCATAAATAATTTCCAAAGGATATTAACTAGCCGCATAAAAAATAAATTGCTACGGAAAAGGTGTTGGAGCTTCGTTAACTGCAGACTACCAGTTCACATTAATTTGCAACCTTGACTAGGGAAGTTACATTATTATAGATGCATAGAGTTTATCAGAGATAGAAATCATTACATGTTCTGGGATTTTCCAAATTTTAGCAACAATATAAGTTTTTAATTACTATACAGGTGGGTGTGTTATGTGATTGGGACAGTAATGGATTGCTTGGATAGGGGATACTCTAAAAAAAAAAACGTATGGTTGAGTATATAACATGTTGGGAAAATGGGGTTAACTTCACTGAGCCTGCAGGCATCACAGAATTAGGGTCAGAATTGCCCATTGTTGTATCATCAGTTTCTCGTATAGCGGCTGCTCGTTTACCTGGCTGTATAGTTTTGGCACAGTTTTACC
>JAGKTI010016075.1:0-10653 GCA_018397915.1 Birgus latro
TTTACCTCTCATCTCATTCTGGCTTTTTCTTTCCCTCCATCACTTTTCTCCTCACTTATCACTACCAGTATGACCCTTCATTCGTTCTATCTTTTGTCATCTTCAGACATTTCCCGTCCTTTTCACATTTTCTATCCCATCCTCTTCTTCACTTTTTTATTCTCTTTTCCCTCTTCCTATTCTCTTTCCTTCACCTTCAGGCTCCATTTCATTTCACTTTATTTGATCTTTCTCCGTTGCTGTTTATTTTGTCTTGTTCTTCACATTACTTTTCTTCTTAATACCTTTCCTTTACTTCTTAATCCCTTCAGTAGGATGGTCCTCTCCTAATTAAAAAAAAAAATCTAACGGCAAAAATGTATATGGCGTATCATACTTAAGGGGTTAATGGATAATGTTTCTATCACTTCATAAGTCGGGAAAAAAAAATCCGTTTGAAAAAGCAAAACAAGAAAGATGTCATGGAACTGAAGCTGGTGAGAAGGCAGGCAAGGTCTATATGACGTCCATGACTGTGACCTTGGACATGATGCGTATGATATACTGGATTACAGGCTGAAGACATCCCGACACAGGAAATGACTGACATTATGGCGAGGGAACATTACACGGGCAGATACATAACCATTGTCAAACTGGCACTGACAACCGCCCACACCTACCACACGCAAAGGACGGGTATGGTAGATTGGTGGACTGGGTAAATGCAAGGATAAGGCTGGGTTTTCACTGCACCTGACAACATGAATGACCTAACAGGTGGATGATGAAGCTGGAAGGCTTGGGGTTTGCATCAAGCCCAACAAGCATTCCCTTCATCAAAAAGGTGTATGAAAGATTCAGTCACTGAGAACCTTCAGTAATACTAACAAAACATGCAATTTCAATGTAGAAGACATTGTAAAAAAAAAAACATAAACGAAATAAAGGACAATGAAGAAAAAACACAAGGTCTGAGAACCAGAATAATTACACTTTATGACTATAATGATGCAAATGACTTTGCAACAAATAATTTCTATATTGTATACTTTCTGAATTTCCAGTTCATAAACACATGGACTGTATGTAAAGAAAAACACTGAGGGACACACGTGACCAGCTCTTTTGGCGCTGGCACCTCACCAACTCGCCTTTATCGGGGGAAAAAAATGGTCCAAATCATTTCTACTTCCACCTTCCCTCCGAACAACATAATGCTTCCTATTACCCCTGTTCTCCCTTATTCCTTCATTCTGTCGATTTTTCACTTCTGCTTTCTTTTTCGTCCTAGTCTTTCTCCTCCTTCTCACCCTTCAATCCCCCCCTCTCTCTCTCTAATTTCACTGAGCATTCCTCCGCCAGCCTCCTTCCTTCTTCCAGGTCGTTAACAATGGCACTGTCCTTCCTCTCTTCTCACCGGATGACCTCCTTTCCTTCCTTATTTCAGCCTTCACTCCTTTTTCGCAGTTTCATGTTTTCCCTCTTTCCCTCTCTCTTTTACACCCTCTTCTCTTCCTTTTCTCTTCACTCTTTTCGTCTGCTACCTTGCTTCTTTTCTTTTCATTCTATCCTTCTTTCCTTCTCTGCTTCCTGCACTGGCTCTCCCCAATCCTTCCTTACTCCTTCATGTAGCTTTTTCTTCCCTGCTTTCTTCCTTGTTTTTTCACTTGTCTCCACCATTACCTCTTCTCCTTCACGATCCCTCTTTCCTTCTTCCTTTCCTCACTCCATGTTTTTTCATTCAATTCTGCCATTCCTTCGTTTCCAATCCCACATTCATCCCTCCCTTACTGCCCCTCTTCTTTCCCCCCTTTCTTCACTGCTTTACTTTCCTTGCTCCCGTATTTTCCTTCCATCCTTTCCTACCCCATCTTTCTTCCATCCTACACTGCTTCCTCTCTTCCTTCGCTCCTTCAATGGTCTGCTTTTCCTCTCTTCCGTACGATCTGCCTTTCTCCCCTTTCGACTCCACCTTATTCTTTCCTAGTAGACACTTCTTCCTTTTATCTTTTTTTTTTTTCACTAATCTATTTTCCTTCGTTTGCTTCTATCTTGTCCTTCTTTCCACCCTCTACCCTCTAGTTTTCCTTTCTGCAATGTTTTATTCTCTCCCTACTCGACTACTTTCTCCTTACCCTTCTCCCTTCTGAAACCATCCCTCCTTCCTTCTTTCTATCCCTCTCTTCCTTATCACAGTCGTTTCTCAGTCTCTATGCACTCCCTCTTAATACTTTATTCTGAATTTTCTAGAACCTTGAGTCATTCGTGTCTCAGTACAATTCATTCCTTCTTGACTTTATTTTTTTTTTTTTTCATTTCTTCCTACTTTCCTGATTTTTTCACATCCCTCCCAATATTCCCCTAAACACATCAATTTACACACGCAAATTTGTTTTCCTTTACAGCTTGTGAGACATTAAAAAACATAAAAACAATAATGTAAACAAATAATGGAGTATCTGCTTTAATAATTCATCATCATTAACTAAGTTCTGTTTCAACTTTCAACACTGGGTAAAGAAAGTTCGCCATGGCTCCTTAGTTCCCTTCAGACATAAATCAAGAGAAAAAGGCTTGATCTCTCTTGCGTGTCACCGGAGCCTTGTTGTAATGAAAACCCCACAAAGTATGCAGCAATACCAACAAGGATTTTCTACCACAATCCTCACAATCACTTCCAATAAAATAAGCACCAATCCAGACACCTACTTTCCCTGTCACCATCACGTCTACCAACAATATACCTTAGCCCTACCCACCGTAATTACACCTAGAAATGAAGCAACTAAGACACTCTAGCACATCCACTCCATCACGCTCAGTAAAAGTAAGAACAGATCAGGCACTTACCTTAACTGCTGCCTTACACATACCCACATTTCGACAACTACCAACATTCCCATTAGCCCTATCCATTTCACCCTACCCAGGTCCTCATCTACTTTCACTCTCACCATTAGCCCCCCACCTACAACAATTTGAGCTACCATAATTACCCACTGCCACAACTACCAACATCGGGTACTCACTCCGGCCTTGACTGCCGTGATGATCTCTGCTCTCAGGGTCTCTCTCTTCTCCTTCTCTCTGTGGGGGGGAAAAAAGTTCAATTGATGGGAAACTCGCCTATTCACCTGAAGGACTCATCTATTCACCATCCATTTCGAAGGGAAAAAGCTTGAAAAAGGTCGTTTAATCGTCTGTGGTCACAAATACGTAACTTCTTCGATCCAAGGACTCCTTTAATCTACTCTTGATGCTACAAACTATTTCATTTTCATTAAGGAAAGCGTCTTAGTGGTGAAGATAATTAAATTAAAGCAATATCTCCCAGCCATCTAATGTATTCCTGTGTAAAGTACAGGTTTCTCCATTCAATATCTCCCAGGATGAACAAAACCGTCTGGGAATACACAAATTAACATTAGGAAAAAAAAAAACTGTCCTCGGATTGAATGGCTTCCGGTGCTTTGAATTGGCACTAAACTTACCAACCTTTTACCTAGTCCTTCGATCTATTTAACAACTATTATTACTCACTGTAAGGGCCACACATTCTTACAATTACTTTAGTTTAGCAAAAATCTTCATCTTCAAACAATTTTCCTTGTATATTTAAATCCATTATCACAATCCTTTGTAGAATTTATGACAATGTTCCTCATCCAATTTCAGACATACATCTGCTGAGCTTACTACTGATGCATTAAACGTATTACAACTCTCTTTTTACCCTACTGTGGTTGCTATTCTTCTTTTTCTCTTCTTTTTCTTCTAAGTTTTTCTTGGACTGTTTTCTGATGGGGCTGATTACAGTAACATGTTCGGCTTGAAAAATAAAGATTGTTATTCCTTCTCGATATTTACTACATTCCTTAACATTCACATCCCAAGCTGTGACTTTCCCTTTCATTCCTTGCTCGCTTTAAAGTCTCATATTTCTTGCCTAATTATCTCTTGCTCTTATCTTCAATGACTTTCCCTTCCATAGCTCGCCCTTACTTGCCGTTTTACTCTTTCAGTTTCATTACGTAAATTCTAATTTTATTTTTGCTCCTTTCACATGATCTTATATTCAGAGTAACGAAAGAAATTAAACTGTGAAATGGGGGATGTTTCTTACTCCATCACTAATTAATTTACTCCTGTTCTTACCTGACGATGTAGAAGCCTTAGCAAGAGTAAACCAAGAAAATACGTAAACGATTGGAAGGGCTTAACCTCTTTTCCCATGATCTTCATTTTATCTTGCGTATATTTAGCTTACCAAGGTCTTCTCCCAACTCTTCTGCTAATAACTCTGAGCTGCATCATTCATCTACCAACACGTACACGCTATACAGTCACCTATATAACCCCTATATCACATCACTCACCCCTCATCTGTCGCTCACATCAGATATTTATGTAAAAGTTGCAGAAGTTTACGTTGCAGAAGCATTAAACTTTACGGACTTGTTCATACTTTATTCTTACTATTTTTTTTTTTTTAATTCATAAGAGACTTGTTGACGTGAAGAGGTTTAATACAGTCTTCCATAATGCCTTCAATAATGCCTCACTCACCCTAATTACAGGTCATTTACATTTTACCACAATCATCTACATTATATCAAACTTACAATCACCTAAACTGTACCACTTTTTTAACACCAATCACCACACGTAACTCACCCTCAGACACGTAAATAACACCTAAATTACACACAATCACCTAAACATCAAAATCACAAATACATACCACAAAAAATAGCATGAAATTCACACTAATCACCTATATACTACCCATATCACAAAAACCAGCTAAATACCACTCAAACTGCAACAAAAATCACCTTAATAACCCATAAATCGCCCAAATCACCTAAATCAGCTTAATCACCTACATCACGCAAATCTAAATCACCCCAAATTACCTTTATAACCACTACATCACCCCCAATCACCCATAATCACCTAAATTATACCTTAAATACAAATTCACTTAAATCATCCCAAATCACTAAAATCATCCTTATCATCTAAATTATCCAAAATCACCTAAAACACCCAAAATCACCCAAATCACCCCAAATCGTCTAAATCATCTAAATTACCCAAAATCAGCTACATCAACCAAAATCGCCTAAATCACCCCAAATCACCTAAACACAAAAATCACCCAAATCGCCCCAAATCACCTAAATCACCTCAACGAACGTACACGACACTGACCTGATAATGACAGCCGATGCGTCAATCTCCTCGAGGGTCTCCTGTATGTGTGCACGGTTGGCCTTAGCGTCGTGCACCTTCACCTGGCTGGCTGACACCTCCTCCACCTCACCGTCTACGAGAGCACAGGTGAGTTAGACAGGGAAGGGGAGATAGAGGGGAAGGGAGGGAAGGAGAGATGGAGAGGGAAGGGAGGGAGGGAAGGGGGGATGGAGGGGAATGGAGGGAGGGATGGGGAGATGGAGGGGAAGGGAGGGAGGGATGGAGAGACCAGAAAGGGTGAAGGAAGAAAAGATGGGGTGAATCAAGAGAGCAAAGAAGGAAGTGAGGCAAGATCAAGGGGAATGGAGGGAGGGAGAGAGAGACTAGAGAGGGTGATGGAAGAAGGGATGGTGAGAATCGAGATGGTGAGAGAGGAAGAGAGGCACAGACATGGGAAGGATAGAGATGGTGAGGGAGAAGTAATGGGTGAATGTAGCGAAGAATGATGGAGAGGTGCGACATGCTGAGACAGTGAGGATTAAACTGCTGAAGGTGAGGGTGATGGATGGGATGAAATGGTTTTGGAGGGAAAGATGGAAGAACGTGTTGAGACAGATATAAATAAATGAAGATATAAGGAATGACATACGAAATGACATTTAGGATATAGTTTTCGCAACAGAAAGCAAGAAAGCCTTTCAAACAAATAAATAAAATGAGAAATACACAAATTATCATGATAATACTGACGAAGCAAAGTTGGCAAATACAAGTGGTTCAGTTAATTCACGGACATTTGCAGGTATAAGACCGAGCAAGTTACGGCACCAGTTAAAATCTTGTCTCCAGACCCACCATACTGTGTGGGATGGCTGATGCTTAACTGTGACTGGGAGATGTTACTCTACACCCTTGTCACACCAGTCGTCCCACTCAAAATCTGTAAATGCCCGTGAAATAACTAAGCCAACTGCACTGACCAAGAGATAAACTGGTGATAAATTGCAATGCTCTATCACTTCGGGGCCGGAAGAATCACCACAGTTCAAAGCAAGTTATACGCCGCCTTAACCCTTCCAGTAAGGTGACGTCATTTTTTTTTATTTCACACTTTCTACATCCAGACGATTTCATTCGGCTTAAGGGAGACCTCTTACTGTGAAGGTATTTATGAGCTTCATACCTCACCCCACTCACTAAAAAAAAAAAAAAAGTAAAATCGTTTCGGTTGCAGAGAGAGAAAGTGAGAAAGACGTCCACATACTGAGGGGGTTAATGTGCCTCCTACAGAAGGCTACCCATCATTACGTCTGGGTCCTCTTAATCACCCCAGTTATCAAGAACAATTACGTGTTTGACTTGCAATGGCACAGGAAGGTCAAGGTCAACTGCCGTAATGGCGGGTTCTGGCGTTGGTAGAGGAAGTGAATCGTTTAGCTTTTATTATATGGTGACCCAGCTCGAAATTTTAGGAGAAAATACTAGGAATATGGTGTTATTAATCGCTGCTGACGTAGGGATAATTAGAGTAAGTAGGATGACATGAAGATACGCTAAATATCGAACCGTGCTCCAAATATAGATGTGAATCGTTTAGCTTTTGTTATATGGTGACCCAGCTCGAAATTTTAGGAGAAAATATTAGGAATATGGTGTTATTAATCCCTACTGACGTAGGGATAATTAGAGTAAGTAGGATGACATGAAGATACGCTAAATATCGAACCGTGCTCCAAATATAGATACAAAACAATAAAAAAATATATATATAAAACGATATAATTATGAAATGAGAGGAGTTAATTTTACAAACGAAAAGGAATACAAATAAATCAATATCAAGCAACAAGCCACAAGAAACAGAAAAATTATACGATATGGCAATCAGCACACAAACCGATAAATAAGCCGCTGTAATATTAAGTAAATCCACGAGGAAAGCATTACTGGCGATGGCGAGCGGAGAACGTAACACTATGAACTTACGGGTGCGCTTTGTGGTCTTTTGTGGTGTGTCCGTGGCGATGGTGGTGGGTCTCCTGGGTCGACGCTTGCCGGAAACTGCTACACCTACGACCACCATCACCCGTTACAAACACCCAGTACAGTATTAAACATTTATCTACTAGGTTTCCTAACATTACCTGCATCAAACTCTCTTGCCATAATACAATCAATAAGTAACTAGGTCTTTGTATGCTGACCTATTCGGCATCACAGTCTATGGCAGCCTGTTAAATTCATGTCTTAAAGTGACACCACTGACATTTTATCCCAATTATAAAGTGAAGATCAGATAAATGTTTACAAAACCAGAACACCACATTAAATACCCCACAAGATCTGGTTTTTACCCCGCCAAGGAGGCTGTGTTTTAGCCAGTGTTGGTTTGTCTGTTAGCAGGATTACTCAAAAAGTTACGTTCGGATTTTTAGGAAATTTTGTGGCAGGGTGTACCATGGGCCAAGGAAGAAATTATTGAATACAGGGGCGGATCCGGATCCGTATTATGCCACACAGTATCTCCAAAAGTGCTCAATGAATTTCAATGAAATTTTGTGGAAAGGTGAGCCATGGACCAAGAACTGATTACATTTTGGGGCTGATCCGGATCCTATAGCCACGAATCCGGATCCGGGATTACTCACAAAATTATGAACAGATTTTGATCAAATTTTGTAGAAAGGTGGGCCATGGGCCAAGGAAAAAAGTATTAAATCAAGGGGTGGATCCGGATCCGGAGTATCCTGCATAATATCTCCAAAAGTTCTCAATGAATTTCAATTAAATATTGTGGAAAGGTGGGCCATGGACCAAGAAAGTACTGATTACATTTGGGGCGGATCCGGATCTGGATCATATATCCACGGATCCGAATCCCGATCCATTTTAATGGTAATGGCATTGGCGGAGGTAAGCGCACTTTGAGTTTTTTTTTTTTTTCCCGCAAGAAACTTCACAGATGTTGGCTGAGATCTGTGCAACGAATTGGTTTATGTTATTGTTTCTTTGGAATCAGGCGTTAAGGCTTATAAACGTTAACTCCAACTTAGCTCCCCCCCCCTTAATGACGAAAACAGAAGCGAATGAATTTCAAGCCACTCTAGGCATCTATCTACCCAAACGCCACTTAACCTAATCCTAATCCTTGATCCGTGTCTTTAAAGCCTAACGGAGATCGCTTTCCAGTATTATCCTATGTGGTCGGTGGAGTCCATCTTCACTCGTATTTCAAATTTAAAAACACGCGACAGACCCACTTCCAACCCTCTAAAATGCTGAATCAGAAACATAATACACCAGCGAAAACAAAAGTATACCGCCTATGACCATAATGCACTACCAAGAAATTAAAACACACAGCTTTTGATGGACAAACCGTAACCAAATTTGAAATGTCTAATATTATGTGACACCACAATGTATCGCGTATTCTTAACTTGCTGAAGAAAAGTCACAAACGAAAACATGTGCAAGAAATTGATTCACGCTGCTATATTATGAATCGTGTTGTTTAGTGAACATTATCCAAATATTACTTGTACCCTATACGGTATTTAATAATCATCAAATAATGCGTATGTTCTTTAACCGTCGTAAAAACAAACAAGGGTAAAACTTTACCAAACGGGCAGGTAAATTGCAACTCTTACAGTATCACGAACTTCAAGAAAGCAATTCTATTACAGTATGTAACGGGTTGCTATCTGGTAACTTCAGACTACAAAAAGTGTAAAGGAAAAAGAATAAATACCTATATTGGTGTAAAGGATGCCGCCAGATGCCCGTGGCAACTGTTTACTGACAGGACGTGTTGATTACTGACAATCTCGCCGGCGGGACTGGCCAGTGCAACAATCATTCAAATCTATGGTAAACCTAACGACCCAGACTAATCTAACGCAACCTAACCTAGCTTATCCTGACTTGGGGCATCGCTCCCAGACTCTCTTGATTTTAACCACTGATAATTGCCACTTTATCTAGGGTTGAGTCCCTGAACACCTCTCAGGGCAAATCTCACTCCTGAGTCCAAACTTCCTAAACCTAATCTAATATACCATAATCTAACACAACCTATCCAATACCTAAGCTAACCTATCCTTACTTAATTGAAATTATCAAATCTAATATATCGGTAAAGAATTTGAAATTACGCCAAAAGTAAGACATGCGTTCGGGGTGACGGTATGTGTGATATAAAAAGGTCTTTACATACATCGCAGGTAAACAACAAATGCCAGTTATCTGTAGTAATCTAGCCTATGAAAGATTAATTTTAATAGGAAATACGGAAAGGCCGCGCCCGTGGCAAAGAATTAATCAAACAAGTTACCCTAAATACAAAACATTTTCTATAGCCTACTTCTTCCTTTAGAAAAAACGATTATCCTAAGACGGTCTATTACGACCTTGATTTGCAATCATTAATTGCTGACACCAACTAAAGTACAAGTTTATGAACCTATTATTTATCAGCTGTCCAAAGAACTATTATGTGACGGCAATTATACATTATACAGTTTTTTTTTACTTAAACATTTTTAAATACTGTAAATCCATCATATTACATCAAAGGTGGGTTTTACTACAGCTCAACCGTCTGATGGAGACCAAAATAAAGTAATACTGATACGTCGAGTCGAAAGTGGAGAAATGTCAACAGCAAGTACAATGAAATGGTTCATAAACAATCATTCATGCACCAGAATTCTTGATCTGCCTACCGCCTTACAATTTTTAACAATGAAAAAAAAAGTGATGCCAAACCTCTGCCATGTGCTTCTCCACGCACACGTTTCACCCAACCAACAAAACTTCAATCTTCGCAATTCCTTAGTTTCATCAACTTTCAGTCCTCGTTTTCCCACCACTTGTCCATCCATTTCTTCATGGCCTACGACGCGTCCTCTGACTTTAAAATTTATTCTCATATACCCTCTTACCCTTCTTACATTATCTCCACATGACCCTACAATCTAAACAAACTTTCTAACCTGTTATCAACATTCTTACTCCACATCTTTCGATAATCACGCCGTTTCTTATGTTTCCATTCTAGAGTACCGCACACATTCAACAGTTTCATTTCCACTGATCTTTACTCTTCACATGAATGCCTATACGCTATATGCTAAACTCCTGCAGCCTGCATACATACACCTACGTTTCGGATCACGGCTTTCCTTGATTCAGTAACCTTTCTTCCAAGCGCCATTCTACGATTCATCTCCTTGCACATTTACTCGTACCTCTCTTGTCTACTGCTGCACTGAAGTACTTAGTATAGGCAGTTCAAACCTCCCTACATTCGCCAACACATTACGTTGAAATCTGGAAGTCAACTTCTCAACAAGCATAGTTTTACTCTTATCTACATTCACATTCAAACCACGGCGTCAACACACACACACACACACACACACACACACATAACGTGTGTGTGTGTGTGTGTGTGTGTGTGTGTGTGTGTGG
>JAGKTI010016076.1:0-19779 GCA_018397915.1 Birgus latro
TGAGATGATGATGGAGACACTGGAGAAGGTCTGAGATGAAGGAGAAAGTCTGAGATGAGGGAGGAGGTGGTGGAGAAGCTGTGAGATGTTGGAGAAGTTGGTGAAGGGTTGAGATGTTGGGGGAGATGGCGAAAAACGTTTGATGGAGGAAATGCTGAAGAAGGTTTGAAATGATGGAGGAGTTGGTGGAGGCTTGGGATGATGATGGAATTGTGGAGAAGGTTTGAGATGATGAAGGAGATGGTGGAGGGGATTGTGGAGAAGGTCTGAGATTATAGAGGAGATGATGGAGAAGGACTGAGATGATGGAGGAAAAGTAGGTAGGGAAAAATTGTGATGGAGTAGAGGTGGTGGTGAGGAAAGGGTAGATGATGGAGATATTAAGGAAGAAAGATATCCCCTTCCCTCAACTAACAGTGGAAGAGATGAAGATGATGTTAGGGAAAGTTGGAGAGATGATGGAAATGTTAAGGAATCAATGCTGGGGAAGTGGGAAATGATGATGGAGATGAGGAGCATATTGTTCGAGGAGGAAATGCTAGAGATGAGATACAAAGGAGTATTAAGCCAAGGAAACAGTTACAGGCCAAATACATCTTTCCAGGTTAGTTGTTACAGAGATGACTGTGACTATGTTATCTAATCTTATGAGCTGAAGGCAAAGTTAGAGAATAGAGAGATGTTGTATATTAATTCATAACTTCTACACTTACTGCAATTAGCACCTCTACCATCATTCTTCCCTCATTCACCCACATTTTTGAAGAGATGGTGGAGAAGAATGAGATGATGTTGGAGAAGACTTGACAGACGGAGGAGATGTAAGGGAAGAAAAGTTACGACGATGTTGAGGAAAAGATGATACTAGCGGTGATGGTGGAGAGGAGCAAGGTGATGTTGAACAGAAAAATTAATGTGGAGGAGAGAGAAATGATGGCGCTGAAGAGAGATGACATTGGAAGCTCCTCATTATCCTCCACATCAGCTGTAATTACCACCTCCATCACCACCACCACCATCCCTCCATCACTCCCTCAGGTATACAAGTACATTGTGAAGATACTTGTGTCTGTGCTTGTATTTGAAGTTGTGTTTATCAGCCGTTGCCAATTCAGCCACTCATCTATGAACATTGAGCATCAGACATCACTACAACAAACTAAATCAACTCCAGGAATCTATGCACATCTAAAAGCGTTCTTTATGTGTATATTTCAACCATCATCCCTTTTTCGCAGGCTCATTGGCCAGTCTCAAGACGTACACCCCCCTTCCCCCTCCCCCTCAAAAAAAAAAAAATGGTCTCTGGAAATCTGTGGATATGGAGGTGAGAACATTCCAAAGACACTAGAAAATATTTTATGCAGGTGCGTTCAGGGACAAAAAAATCGCCTAATATTCAACACTTTCTACGCCTCACTTCTCTCCGGGGACTAATATTCCTAAACTGAGAGAGGTTTGGCATACTTATCCTCCTATAAATGATTTTCTTGTATGAGGTAGGAACGTGACGAACATGCCGTAGGTGTGAAACAGGTGCTCTGGAACGGTAGGTGATGCTTTGTGCTTGATTGAACTCCAGACTATATAACGTTTCATATAAAAGTCCAAGAAGGAGAAATATCAAGGGTAAGATATGCATTCCCATCACCAATGCGACCCATGTTGCGGAATGTTAAGTTTTATAAGTGGTTCAACGCTATTCTTACTTAAGGGGATAGGGGCGGAATGAGAGAAAGCTTAACTCACAGAACAGATTGCCTTCAGATGCTCCTTCCTGTAATGAATGGTGTATCACAGGACTCAGGCTCTTAACGAGGGTAGAGTTGGCTATTCGTGTTCAGTAGTGTTTATCAATCTGCACAGGTAGATGCTGTCGCCAGGTACTCTTGTGATGTCCGGTCTTGTTGCTTTTGTGATCGAGTATCTTGGTTGTCTAACATCCTTTGCAGTGAGTGGGCTTACACTATCAAGCAGGAATTGATACATATATAGAGAGAGTACAGACCTGTTTATGTCGCTCCTGTGATTATTTAGTTCACCAAGATTCGATCCAACAAACACGTGAGCAGCTTCCATTTTTTCTTTTTTTTTTAGCCAGTCTTTAACACACGTTCTGTATTCTCTTCATTAATGCTTTTCGGCACAAATGAGGCTGACACGATTCATAAAAACCCTATTTTTCGGCGGTGATTATGTCCGCAGCAATTTCCAACTCTACACGGACACAAACCAAGCACTGATTAGGGAGTCAGTATACAGTACGTGTCTGGGGTCGAGCAGGGGATTCGAGATTTACAACGTGCTTCGACTCCATGCCTCGAAGCTGACTGCATCTTTACACAAGCAACCTAAAAAACAAAACCTCACAGAATCCCTGGCAAAAGCATCCCCACAAGCATAAAAACACTTCTGAAAACAAACTCTCACACAAACCGACAAATGGAGACACAATATGACCCCACATTACTAGATAATAATAATAAAAAGATGGCGTAGATTAATACCGATCGATTTCATGAGGGTCAATACAAAAAAAGGTATACTTCTCCTGAGTGTTAATCTTCTCCAAGCATAAGAAACGGGGTAGTCTGGTCAGGATTCCAATTTTACTGATGGATGAACAGGGACAAGGGGTAAACAAACTGAGTCCACGAGTCTGATCGGCGCGAAAATCAAACTTGGGTTCCTCTAGTTGGGAGAAGAATGCATCTCTCTCTCTCTCTCTCTCTCTCTCTCTCTCGTACACACACACACACACACACACACACACACACAATTGACTAATCTCAGGGACGCGCAAAAACCCCGCGACGCCCTTCTCACACGTACGCACACGGAACACACATAAAACCACCCCCTCCCCACCCGCTCACACGCGCACGCACACTCAAACATGCACACAGGATCACCGTCACAACCACAAACGCACGCAACTAGAGGGACCAATGAGTACGTGCACAGGGAGGGGAGGGGTGCACGGGGGGTGGGAGGCAGGCAATGGTACCGTCATTCACAAAAGCACATGCCGAGGTACAGTCGTCACAAAAATTCATGTCTTTGATCCTGACCCGCCGTGAACCCCATCAAGACAGACTAGCCGTATTCTTAGCTACCTCAGTGATTCCGTAACGCCTCTTCCTTAGCGATTGACTCTGATTATTACAGTTTAGTATCGTCTCGTATATTATTTATACAAACTACGTCCATTTTCAAACGATTTAAGTAAAACACAGGGGAATGTTAAGGAAAAATATACAGAAAAAGTCACTAACGAACAGATGCTACGTAGCCTCCTATGGGTCTTCAAAATTGGGCTTAAGGGGGCTTGGACGTGGACTAGCCCCCTTTTTGGAGATAATTTTTGAAGACGATAATATTAAAACACGTTATTTTGCTAAACTCTTTAATGTGAGGTGCAAGCTGGACACATATGAGAGAGAGAGAGAGAGAAAGGGTATTGCTCTGATAACAATGGACTCGTTCGTAAGATTTTGAGTTAATTAGCTAGAGTAAGAGGGCTTGTGTGTGTGTGTGTGTGTGTGTGTGTGTGTGTGTGTGTGTGTGTGTGTGTGTGTGTGTTTTGGAGGGTAGAAGAGAGGCTAGGATCTACGACACGACTTTTGTGGGTGACTGGACGTGAGTTACCACATCTACTTCGAGCTATATACACACTCGACTTCTGGTATCCCTCCAGTCAGACTCCTTGACAAAATTTGCTTTTTCCCTTAACCCTGACCATCTTGTAGCGTAATTGGGGATGTGGGTGTAACATCGAGGTTTGTGGGATACTGCAGGTTTCATTATGGAGGAAGATTGGGTATTGGAAAGAAGCGATTGTTACCTTCATGACCTCGTCGATCATTATAAACTGTAAGTCCTCTCTCTCTCTCTCTCTCTCTCTCTCTCTCTCTCTCTCTCTCTCTGAGGTTGTGGTGGTATGTGGGTGATGACGTTGCTAGGGTCTTATTCGACGTAGTGATTAAGTAGTAAACATGCAGATACTTAAATAAACAAACTGGCATACAAACACACTCAGACATGCGTGGGTCTTACACACGCACACGGGCGTGTTTACACTCACTCATTCATTCATACACCGAGCTCGCGTGCGGACACAAACACACACACACACACACACACACACACACACACACACAAAGAATAATGCTATATATCTACAGGTTCTATCTATACATAGCACTGTCAATGCTAACTGTGCTCGTCAGTTTCTAAGCACTGGGAAAGGAAGCATGATCTCTCTTTTGTTTACATTTACGATACACAGTGGGAACGAGAGAAATATTATCAGTCTTCTGTCTCAAGGGAAGGTCTCACGTAAGTCAAGAGAGAACCCACTTTTTCCAGTAAGCTTCCTTGGCGGGATTTGACACATGAACCATATGCTTTCTGGCTGTTCAATTGCCAATCTTGCCACCAGGCCGGTTCTACACCACCTCGAAAACAGGACCAATAACCTAATTCACTAACATTTACTCTTTTAGCGGTCGCAAATGAAGGGTTACACGTCACAGTGAAGGTAAATGTTCATTATCATGTCCCACTGATTTCTCTGTGGTTTGCCTCCGATCGTTTATCCTTTCGTTTGTTATAGAGCACTGGCAGCTGTTCGTCCCTCAGTGCAGCAGCAGCAGCAGCAGCAGCAGCACCAGTAGTAGAAGTAGTGTAGTAGTAGTGGTGGTGGTGGTGGTACTCGTAGTAGTAGTAGTAGTTGCAACCCTAAGCTCGTCTGCATGTGAACCTAGTGAACTGCGAGCTGAAGTTGTCCCTCTCCTGCAGTCCACCATCTTCCCTTTGGAGAGGATAGGGAGGAAACTGAGGGACATTTATATAACCTGGCAGCTCCACCACCCAATTGTATTGGTGCCACCACCTGAAGGCGCCCCTTTCCAGCACCGTCCTGCAATGTACAGCTGTTTTACAATTTACTGTATCATACAAGTTTATATCCCTTGTGGATGTTAAGGCCTCTATGATTCGAAAACCTCTTTCCGCCTATCTCCTTCATGGTTTCCCTTTTCCTCTCACACCCCTCACTTCTAATCTCCATATCTCTGTCAATCCCATCACTCATTCCCTCCATATGGTCATACCACTTTAACACACTCTGCTCAGCTCTTTCATGCTGCATTTATTTTCTCCCCTCTCTCATTCCGTCATTTCTCATTCCGTCAAAGCATCTCTTCCCACATACTACCCTTGAACACTTCATTTCCATCCCTTCCACCTCTTTCTATTACTTTGCATTCAGGTGGCACATCTTAACAAGTACTCTACAAATTCTCACGATAAACGTCAAAGATGCTATGCTATTTTCATCTTAACCTGACCCAAATCTTCGTGCCTTTGCAGCTTATTTTGCGTAGCTCAGTGGCAGAAAAAGACAGTGCTATGGTTGGTCACCGTTTTCATAAGCTTCTTTGTGACTAGTACCACATTCTAGAGTTAAACTGTTACAGCTCAGCGATCAAGATGGAGAGGTGGCAATTTTAGACCAAGTCAGAGTGAAAGGAGTACAGTACCCAATCTTCTAATCACACACTACTGAAAGACCCAGAGTATTTGTCCCGTTCTCTTACTACGTTACTTCATTCATGTCCTTGAGTTCTGTCTATACGCTGACGTCTCAAAAATAGCTGATGCATGAGTCATTCTCCATGTCGTCTCCATTTACATTCACCAATATCCTTGCTTATATTTTCTCTCCACTACCTCTCTTCGCCTTTCTCTTTTAAACATTTGATCTTATTTTCATGCTATTTTTTTTCTGCCTTTGACTATGAGCATGGACTATAAAATGCCAGTTGACGAATTAGCCAGACTGCTAGTTATGGAATTCAAGGAGGTTCAAAATATCGACACAATATTTTCTCAGTAATAACACAAATTGCGTTTAAAAACAGGATAGCATCATGTGAAAATAGATTTGACATTATATCAAGTATTTACTGAGCAATCTTACGTCTCGAATTTGCCGTAAAGAAGGAAAGCACGATATCAGAGGCAGATCCATTGTTTCACAGTGTTTGGAAGACTGTATTGTATTGCTTGTTGACGACCACATTGAAGTGTAACATTATTCAGCAGGTACTTGATATTAAAAGCTATTTTCACACGATATTTATCTATTTTAAACGTGATTTGTGCTGGTACTAGGAATATTTTGAATGCCGATATTTTCAACTTCCTTGTAGCTCAAAACTCACACGTGGCCAATTCTGCCTCTTGAATCTGGTAATAGGGCTAAATCAGATGCAAACAACTATCTTACCTCCACATCTTTAATTCCCCCTGCGTCCTTTATACTGTACTTGCTCCTTTCCACAGTACCCTTGCATCTGCCTCCCTCTTTACCCTATTCTGTAAATGAACTGACTGCGCAGCCACGGAGACGTCACGCGACCCTGATGTGACTCCCACCTTTATCGCAAAATTACCCTTCTCCCTCACCACCTGTGCCTGTGTCCTCCTCTCTCAACGAATACTCTTTACCTGATTTGAGTTCCTTTCACTGCACACACTTGTAACACTTGACACAAAAACTGTCCATTAAATCTATCAAACGTATTCTCCAGTCTACAGTAGTTACAAAGCGGTCCTTCCCTTCCTCTAAATATTTTCCAAAGACGCTTTTAGGTGTGTGTTTTAATCATACGTGCTTGGATGGGCGTAAAAAAAAAAAGTGTGGTTCTCACTGAAAATGTTCGAAGCGTAAGGAAAAATATAATGGATTTTAATGGATATGGTTATGCTTGATTTTATCCTCACGAAAAAAAAAAATGGTAAAAGGGAATATAGATACAAAAGCTAAATAAAAGCTGCAGATTAAAGTCTACGAATTCCCCAAAAAATCGCGTGTACAGTAATTTCACCGATATTTCTTTTATTTCCTGTCCTTATCAATAGACTTCGGGATTCTCAGCGGCTCAGGGACAGACTGTCTTGAGGGTGAGGAGAGAGGGTTCTGCTGTACATTCTATCCTCTATGTTTCAGCGACCTTTGAATTAGATGTTTAGAATGTTCCGATCTCTCTCTCTCTCTCTTTCCTTTACTCCCCATCCGCCCAAACTCCAGCTAAACTTCCCTCCCCTCCATTCTCTCCCTCCCCCACACCCACACCCACTCCTCCCCCCCTCCCTTCCCTCCCCCCCTCGACTTCACCACTTAAGCATAAAGCTGTGGGGACAAACACAAGGGGATGAGCCGAGTTAAGTGATGCGGGGGGACAAGGGGTTCAGTGGGGTGGCAAAGTAGGATGCTGCCTCTTTCCACGGTCAATCCGATTAAATGAGTCCGCTACTGAATTTAGACTACCTGTGTGTGTGTGTGTGTGTGTGTGTGTGTGTGTGTGTGTGTGTGTGCTAACGGCGAAAGATAAGGAGAACACGAGATTTGGTTGGATGAAACGCAAATGGAGAGGAACTGCTTGTATGTCAGCTAAGAACAGAGGCTGAGTTCGATTTAATGAAGTGTTGGAGTGAACATGGAAGTGATGATTGGATGACAGATGAAGAAGTGATTATAAAGAACATCACACACCTTTCTGCACACCTTTATATATAATTAAGGCACTTACTTAAATACTATAATACACCATCATGGCACTTACTGGTGAAAAAAACTGTGGAGAAGGGGTTACATATCCTTATGCTTTATCGTCCTTGCCTGGTTTGCATATATCCTCTACATAATTTCTATGGTTTTCAGCACTATGCAATCTCTAAATCTTCACCTACCTATCTATCTAAAGCCAGACGCCTGATCAAGGAAAGGATCGCCTACATGCCCCCCTATCCTTCATCATTTTTATTTGTTTTCCCATCCTCTATTCATCCCCTGTAAAACAAAAAAGAAGAAGAAAAAAAAGGCACGTCTAAGGTAAGCTAATCCGTCATGCAATTAACCCCTTCAGCCCGAGGAGGTCACTATTTTCCTTGCTACCCCCAGACCCGCTTTTATGGATCTTGAGATAAGTTCGAAGATTTCTTAAGTTAAATAAAATATTCTAAAGGTAACATGAACAAAAAAATATATAAATAAAGTCGACGGGCTGAGAGGATTAATATGAATTTTTTTGTTAATATGTATCTTTTGTTAATATGCATCTCTTCTTAAAATGTAGCCCTTGTTAATAAGCATCTCCTCTCAATATGTATTTCTTGTTACGCTAAGATTAAGGTTCCAGAGAATAAAGGAAGGGGAAAATGAGATTCAGTGCCTTCTATTTTAGCATGTTTTATTTCTGGTCAGTGTATCGGTATAATCAAACACCGTCGCTATTACAGGGCTTTCACCACTAAGTATTACAAGCACTTACCACAAATTCCTTTACCGCAGACGAATGTACCGCACGGGCGCAGTAATGATTGGGTAATGAGGGCATGCGGTCGTGTGGGTCTGCTTGTTGATGATGATGATGATGATGATGACTCTCGGGAGCAGTGATATAAAGGAGAGTTTAGGTTAATGGGGCCTGGCATATAAGTAATTCGTGCCATCAAGATTATGGCAATTGGTTTGATAACAGTGGTGATCGAGTGGGTATTGTGGTGAATTGCGGTTTGTGAGAATACTGTGTGTGTGTGTGTGTGTGTGTGTGTGTGTGTGTGTGTGTGTGTGTGTGTGCTCAGATGTGACCCACCTTATGACGTCAGTGTGTAGATAGATAAAAGGCTTAACCCCTCCATTACGACGACCTCTCTCTCTCTCTCTCTCTCTCTCTCTCTCTCTAGCCTGCCACCAGACGATTTTATTTCCAGCCACGAAGGGCCTCTGGTTGTGAAGGGAGTTAACGAACACTGTAGCTAATATCCCTAGTTTGTAGAGTCTCTTATAAGCTAAATTAAATAACGTAAACTCTATACGACTAACAAGAATTAAGTAAAAAGGGTTAACTAATAATTTTTTTGGATGGCCGACCACGCAGTAAAGGGCACACCTACACACCTCTGCCTCCCTCAGCATTATTTCAGACACCTGTTTTTGCCAATGAAGAGTTTGTAGAGCATTTGGCAGTGAGTGGAGTGCGAAGTCAATCCTCTTAGACGTATAGATGCTTGAATGGAGACTCACACGAACTGCCTATCTCAGAATGTCTCACAACTGTTTATTTTTCAGAGAGATGTGTTGGATTCAGGGTGGAGGCGCAACTCACTGTTTTCAGATTTTACATGTCGTTCGAACGGCTGATGAGCACACACAGAGAGCACAACCATTTTCCGATGTAATGTCCTTATATTGTGCATGATATAACAGAACAACTTTAGCTAACAGTCCCTCATCATTAAAACCTGATAAAAATTCGTAAAAAAATTGATAACTGAATACCTTCGCCATCTTATCTATAATTTTGACATCAACTCTACAGCTTGAGGATCTTGAATTTGGCTCCTTGTTATCTTGTCCTTTTTTTTCTTGAAGGGAACTGTATTGTGAGCTGCTGCCTTTGGTTCCTTCTTCCTTGTATTAAAAAAAAAAAAAATCCACCTGTAAAGTGCCAGAGATCAAGACCGAGAGCAATTAATGACAGTCAAGCAGGTTTCCCCAGTCAGGTAAGAGCTTCCCCTACTTACCACGTGCTTGTATCCAAGTATTCACGTTGGTTAAGAAAGCTCCCTATCATCTCTTCCTAAGCGATTTATTGGACTTATTGCACCTTACTGTCCTGTTCTGCGTTAAATAAATCCTTCCAATATCGTCAGTCTTTGCATAAAAACGTACAAAAGAATATTAACCCGTCACATCGAAATACAAATCGGTAAGAAAGATGACAGACAACGCAAAAAAAAAAAAAAGGATATTAATCACCCATATCCAAAAAATAAATCGCTAAAAAAGAGGTGCTAGGGAGCTTCCTTAATCGATGAGAATACGGGTCTAAAACATTTTCCAACCTCCACCGTCAGCTTGAAGGGGTTGAGGCAGCTCCCTAAAAATGGCACCAGGAGAAGCTGTTAATTTCTCCCATGACACGTCCAATGCAATCAGTGTGATCTTAAAATTCTGTGGGGTCTCATGAAGAACTAGTCACCAGCTTGACCGTCATCATACTGACTGGGCACGATCCCTGGCACAGAGCAGGTGGGTGTTAGTTGATTTTTCCTGCGGTTCTGTGATTTCTTTTTCTTCTTTTTTATTTTCTTCGTCTTCTTCTTCTTTGTCATCGTTGTCTTCTTACTTCTTGTTCATCTTCTTGTTCTTCTACTTCTTCTTCTTCATTTTGGTGATGGTTGTGGTAGTTGTGGTAGTGTGGTGGAGGTGTTGCTGATGGTGTTCATGATGATGGTGATGGTGGCAATGACAGTTGTGGTATGGTGGTGTTAATGGTGTCAGTGGTGGTGACATTGAGGATAGTGGTGGTGGTGGTGACATATATTTTTCAAGAGTTGTAAGTCTGTCGTTTTATACCTGGCAAAGCTTGGCATGTTTGCAATGAATGGTAATAAAAGATGATGATACTAATAATTATAAAAACAATATTAATAACAGCAATACTCGTAGTTTATGATGATAATGATAATAATAATAATAATAATAATAATAATAATAATAATAATAATAATAATAACTAACAATAACAATTTACTTCACAGCAATATCTCTCATACTCCCACTGAGACATACCAATACACCGATACACCCAAATCATATCACGCTTCTATTACTCAAGACATCAGATTTCCAATAAAGAAGTGATGGCCGGGAGAAGAGGGGCTGGAATGCTGGCCTCATTAGCACAGTGGCCGAGGAAGTGGCCGGGGTCACCTGGGGAAGTGTCACCTGAATTTGCATACCTGTGAGACGCATTCTTGTAGACTTAACTTCTTAGGCCCGAATTCTCGAAGGTTGAAGAAGCTCCGTTACACCTCTCCCTAAGTGATTTATTCTACTTGTCTCTTGTGTCAGATTTATTCCTTTGCATTATCAACATAGATTACGTAAATAGGATAAAAAGGAATTGATAAAATGGCACATGCATACATAAACCGGTAAGGAGATGGTGTTAGGGAGCTTCCTTATCCGACGTGCTTATGACCCCTTGACCCCAGGTGGCGTCCTTATCAGTATATCTTTTGCTGCCACCAGACGATTCTATTCAACTCAGTAAGGACCTCTCGTACGCAAGGGGTTAAAAATGTGTGTGTGTGTGTGTGTGTGTGTGTGTGTGTGTGTGTGTGTGTGTGTGTGTGTGTGTGTGTGTGTGTGTGTGCGTGTGTGTGTGTGTTCTCCTAGCTACCGGAAACGTCTAGAATATAATCAAATTTTTTTATCAATCCTCTGCCTGACGTCGCATCCCTTGAGGAGTAGCCTCGACAAAAGAACTTCCAGGCTTTTCTGTCCCTACTAAGCAACGACCCCTCCTCCCACGACACACCAGCCTTCCTTACATAATCTCGCACCATTCCTCTCTCATCTTGATCTCCCCCTTCGTCTCCCTGTCTCTCTCTTTTTCCTTGCACCTCACTCATGAACTCTCGATCACCCTGTCCATTCTCCTGTCACCTTACTCATATTTATTCTTCTAGTTAATCTTGCACTCTTTAGATTATAAGAAGACAGGAGACTTGTACTCTATATGAAATTATTTGTTCTAGGTCTCACCCTTCGTCTCTTTCTAAGCACCTCACTCTCACACACTCTTCTAGTTAGTCTCTCAGTCTGCAGAATATTACGAGACTGAAAAGGTAAGCATCGAGTGACACTCTTCTGGTCTCTGTGTCCCTCTTCTCATCCAGTTCACCTCTGCATAGTACTCTCCTAGTCAGTCACTCACGACTTAGAATATTATCACACAAAAATTCGCAACCTGTGTGAAATTGGCTAAGTCCGAAGCGTCACCAAAGTTCAGTTCTATAGTGTAAAATCATCAATATACTCCCAACTCTAATTCCAGTGTAAATGACGCTGTGAGATGGTAGCAACAATAACAGTAGTAGCTGTAGTAGTAGTAGTAGTAGTAGTAGTAGTAGTAGTAGCAGTAGTAGTAGTAGTAGCAACTGTTGTCGTTATTGTTGCTTATTCCCAGGTTCTTATGAATGTCAACCCAGTGAACTACAAGCTGAAGTCGCCCCTTTCCTGCAGTGTACCATCCTCCTTTCGGTGGATAGGTAGGGTCACCACGCGAAGGTGCCCTCCTCCTACATTTTTTTTCTTCTTTTTACCAGGACTGGGATAAGACAAGATGGAAGTCACCCCACCTGTATGGTAACGGTACAGCTTCTGGAATCAAACCCTCATTACCAGGTCAAGGAGTAGAGAACGCTCATGTAGAAACGATGCAAGAGGAAGCATCTTTGTGTGTTTGAAGACAGCAGTAACAATAAGCAATTTCATCCATCTTTCATGAAAAATTTACCTTTTTGAGCATTATAAGCCATGATAATTAAGGTTATTTGAGAGCTGACATTTCCAGTATACATTATATTGTTATCTTGTCGCATGTTGAATATTATTAGTAAAATTTTCTTTTTTTATTTTTCAGCCTGTTTTACTCACCATTCAACTAGTGTCTTTCTTATTTCATTCTCGATACCATCAGGCCATTTTATATTGGTTGGGAGAGCACCCCAGATGAGTGATGGCTTTATCTAATCCCTCCAGCCTCGTCTAAGCTGACTGAAGGCGTTTGGATATAAGTAGGAACTAAAAATACAAATGCCATCAAAGTGACGAGGGTAAATACTGAGAAGCAAGGACTGAAAATGTTAGTTTATAACTGGGGATGTATTGAAGATAATAGCACAAGGTTATAATCAATGAGCAGCGTAACAGGTAGTCTGTATTCTAATATTAAATACCCAACTAATTAAGATCAGTGAACACAACTTTGTCAGGCAGGTGTTGTTTCTCGTAGATAATTGTAATTCGTTTATCAGCAATTGGCGCTGTGTTGCTGGTAATAGTACTGTAAGCTTGTAATCAATTCTTAGCGTAACCAGTAGCACATGTTCCGTCATTTAATACCCAAATACCTAATATCAGTGAATACACCTTTCTTCACCCCGGTCAATTACTTTTTCAGGTGTGTAATTGTAGTGGGGAAGGTGTGAGCGTGGCGAGGAACCGGCCTATGAGTGACGCCCCATACCATTACCGATAATTTGTGTTGTCCCCAAGGAGGCCTCACTACCAACACCATCATCTCTTATACTACCACCATCACCACTGCCACTGACACCACTACCACTACAACCAACACTGCCACAACCTCTACCACAATCATCACTGCCACCACCTCCACTACATCATCTCTGCCACCACCTTCATTATCACAACCACTGCCACCACCACTACCTTTCTATACCACCACCGTCACTGCCACCACCGTCACTCATACCTCACTTACAATCACCACCACTGCCATCATCACCACTGCTACCACCACCACTTCGATCATCACCATTGTCTCTTATACCAGAACCACTGCCAACACCATAGCTTCCTACGTTTAGCACCACCACTATCACCATCAACACAATAATATCTACCACCACTATTTCTACACAACCACTAGGTCTGTCGCCATCACCACTGCCCCTTACAGTATACCACCACCACCACCAGTACCACTAATATCACCACAATCATCATCACCACCACTGGCATCATCATCACCATTACCACCTGTACTGTCACTACCACCACCATCACAAACTACCATATACAGTACACTCCCACCACCACTATCACTCATCACCACTATCATCACCATCACCACCGCCACAACTCCCACCACTGTCACAAATATCATCACCATTTTAACCACCATCACTAAGGCCACCACCACCGCCATCACCACTACCACCACACCGTCACCTTCATTATCTCTACCATTTTCCCTCACTATAACCGTATCCACTAGTGTCATCACCATTGTTATCACCATCACCACCAATACTGCTATCGTTACTTTTCTCCCCAATACCACCACCACCACCACCACCACCAGGATCCTCATTACCTCCACCATTACTGTGTCTGTTACCCTTCCCACAGCCATTCCCACCACCATCACCGTCATCACTATCACTATTTCTCTCCTCGCCACCATCACCACAATTACTACTCTCACAGCTTCTCTCCTTCACTACCCACCACCATCACCACCACCAACACCAGAATGGAGAACTGAGGACACTGTTTTCGCGATTTTTATACCGACTGTTAGGGGAAAGGTTTGTGGATCTGTTTCTATATTACCATCTCCATTGCTCCACATCATGGCCCCACGAACACTTTATAAAGACACCCCACACAAACAATTTACTATAAAACTAAATCTGACTGTGATATCCCAAGGGTACTGCATGAGAGGTAGTGCGTATTAGTGCCCTAGTGCCAGGTGACGTGTAATGGCTGCAGGTTAACCCTCAGGTGTGTCCGAGGGTTAGATGCAGCTAAGAAAACACCATCAGTGTACTCTTACACCACTAACCTCACTGCCTCACTACCATCGCCCCATCTCTCACACATTTGATATACTTGTAAATATGCATATGTTAACTTTCATGCTGTTAACGCTGCACTGAAGAGTTGGTTGGCATATGCTGTTCATCAAGCATCAACCTGTTCTTATTTAAGCTTGATACTAGAAGAGGTTAATTAACTTTCAGACCTTGCTAGAAAGTGAAATACAGAATAGAGTTTGTTTGATCAAGGTTTTTGTACAAGATTTCATTAACATAAAAAAAAAAAATCGTTTATTGTGTTGACCTCTTTCGAATCATTTCAAAGGCCAGAGGACTGACAAGGCCACTGCATGTGTTGTAATTACTCGTCATTATGATAAAGCTGTGATTATCATATTACCTTATAATCTGAATGTACTATGCTTTATTTTCTAAGGCCCTCAGCATGATGGTAATATTCTTGTTGGCACATGACGATTCCATTATCTGTTAAGAAGTCATCGTCGTGAAGGAATAACGATAATCTAATCTAATCCTTCCATTTCGAAAAGTGTTTCCTAAGCTGAATAATTTATCTGAAGATGATAAGAACAAGCTAAAAGAAAGAGGTCACCGGATCTGAGGGGACAACTTATTTACTACACTGTTTGTCAACTATTAACTAGTACTTTATTAGCTTCACACCATTACTCTACAGTTTCAAATTAAATTATTATGGAGCTTCAGTGGCGCAGTGGTAGAGTGTTCGTCTACTGAACTGTGCATGCAGAATCAAGAGTTCAAGTCAGAAACCTTGACAGACTTTGAGAGTAGGTGATGGCAGTTTGTCCTTTCATGTGCTCGCATCTGTTTGTGCAATGTGTGTCTTACCGATGACATATACAGAGGACAGATACAGCCTCTGACAAATACACACACACACACACACACACACACACACACACACACACACACACTGCCGACTTCATATGTTTGTGAGACGTAGTTAGGAATGAGGGGATTGAATGATGTGTTAATGATAGTGTGGCCCATTTCACTGGCAATGCTGCTGACAGTGATCCAACTTTGGTACTGCCTCTTGTCTTGCTTTTCAATCCTACATTACCTCATCTGTCTGTGGGAGAGAGGTCCATGTATCAGTATATTCAATGTACACACACACACATTACTACCGGTACATTAGCCTTTATAGTAACGTGTGTGTGTGTGTGGTGTGTGTGTGTGTGTGTGTGTGTGTGTGTGGTGTGTGTGTGTGTGTGTGAGTGTGCTTAAGTAAACATCACTCAGACTTCAACAAGCGTGGTAAGAGGGCCTTTGGTGTCCTCAGAGTGGCCAGCAGCTCGTCCATAATAAAGGCATGTGGTGTGGCGGAGAACACTTGTGCAGGTAATACACCGCGACCCACCCATTACACCCCCGTCACCGCCCTCAGCCACTCATTACTCACCGCCTCAACCACCAGCATGTCCCCCTCACACACAAGTGCTCGGCGGCAGGCAGGCAAGCGGGGATGAAGGGACACTGGACACTTCTGAGAAAGCGAACGAAGTTACTCATCATCATCATATTGACCTCCTTTTCCCACGTAACCTTTGTATGTAGCAGTGTCTTTACATTTATTGTTTCTACCTTAAGACCGTTTTTCTCAGCTTTGAAGAAACTTTTCCAACACCTGGAGATACTAGAACCTTAATTTATGCTTTCACTAAACGAGGTCTCCCCACATCTCAAGAAAAATTGATTGGCAAAAAAAGTTAATAGGATTAATGGGTTTAGGAATCGCGTTGGAGTAGGATCCAGCAAGGAAAGAGAAAGTACGAAAATAGCAGAACCATCAATAGCAAGCCCAGTAGCAAGCCCAGACTGGTTCACACATCATCCAGTCCTCGGTAATCCTGGTCCACTCTCACAGAACTAAAACACCATCAAAGCTGAAGCAATAGTAAGTTAATAAGTGTGTATTATACTGCAGACAAATCCTATTATTGTGTCGATCATTTGAACCAGACTTTAATCGAAAAAAAAGGGAGAAAGTAGGATGTTCATTCAATATAGCCTCACTGCATTCTAAAATATTCCTTGTCATTAATAGTTTTTGCATTCAGTGATAGATTTAGCGCCCATGAATAGTACAAAACATTTCTATATAATAATCCAGCCGTGAGTTGTGTATAATGCAAAGTCCACTGCCAACAAAATGCCTGATTTTAATTTTAAGACACGTTCTGTAGTTTTACTTCGAGCTGCTTAATGACTGTTGAACGAGAGCTGGAGGTTGCAGGTGAGAGAGAGAGAGAGAGAGAGAGAGAGAGAGAGAGAGAGAGAGAGAGAGAGAGANATGAATAATACAAAACATTTCTCTATAATAATCCAGCCGTGAGTTGTGTATAATGCAAAGTCCACTGCCAACAAAATGCCTGATTTTAATTTTAACACACGTTCTGTACTTTTACTTCGAGCTGCTTAATGACTGTTGAAAGAGGACTAGAGGTTGCAGGTGAGAGAGAGAGAGAGAGAGAGAGAGAGAGCATCGACCTCAGTTCATGGCTACCGAGAGAGATACTGGTAAATATGAGGTTAGGCTGATAACTTGCCAAGGGAGCTAACTCTGCCATCTTCCTGTTTGCTGATGAAGGGGATGAGAGTGGCCAGCAGTCCGCCTGTCGACCGGGGGCACCTGTGGAGGCTGTTTTATCTGCTAGTTTCCCTGAGCCGTATTCATGAACTTCCTTAAGCTTCAGAGATGTATACGATTGCCTCCTTATATTTAGTTAAATCATATTTATATCAGAAACTTCGTAGCCAGAGTAAAGTATATGCTGAAGGGAAAAATATAACCAATGTGATTTCTGATAATTAGCCTTCTCCTTTTTTTTTTTTTTTTTATGCATCTGGCTCTGGGCATAGGCTCTACCAACCCTTTCCCTGAGGCCTAGATGTCCTCCTACGTACCATACACCTACGCATGCAGTGGTGACTCAATTATCGTAAAAATTATTTAACGTTCCTAGCCATATGACTCACTCTTACTTGAATGATATTGTCTGACCTTAATTTGACTAGAATAGCAGGTGTTCCGACTGAGAGGGGTTTATTGGCGACAGTATTAACACTTATATTTTCCTTTGATTCACTCTCAGCTGAATAAAATCGTCTGGCGTAAACTGAAGTAGATACTAGAGTTGCTCCGACCATGAGGGATCCTTTTTGAATGTGGCGAGGGTGAGCGGGACAAACAGAGCCGCCAATTATAGCGCTATCATTCCACCATCAGCCGCCGTATTTGGCCCTGTATTGACGCCATCACGGACTGGGGTGATAAGGACAGCAGCAGCGGCGGCGGTGTGTGGACATGACTGGCAGCTAAGGACCTATTTACAAACCTTCTGGAGCTTAGAGTGTGTATAGAATTCCCTGTTGTTCCTATTCACTCATACATCTACCATTCATTCACAGACAGGTTTGAGTGAATATGAAAATGAATGACGGGTGGAATCAGAATATTTCCTGATACTAATGGACTACTGAAGAGGTTTGTTTATCCTGCAAGGTGGGTAAGATGCTTGGTGAATATGGCCCCAGCAGGAGTGTGGGCATCCCGGCTTCCTCCCCACACCATTAATCATATATAATGAGATACGTGGCTTGAGCAGATCACCCATACCGGAGCATCACCCGTCACCACGAACATCCTGTAGCAATCGTGGTCTTCGCTTCTTGTCCGTGGCTGTTTAAAAGACCGTACGTATCTTAGCGGCCTACACTGTCCATGCAATTGTAGACCTGGAAATTTAAAGACCATAGTTTTTATCAGATTTAATGTACTTTAGTGTTATTACAAATTCCTAGTTAAGAGTGTTTAATGTCGAGAGTGTTTGGGTACTTCTTGCTTGTGCTGGTGCGACTGATTTTTAGGCCATCAGTATTTTCTAAGTTAATTGCCGTTAATCTAACTAAAATCAAGAAGCCTATAGAGACAGTAACAATGTAACAATTGTCTAAACATTGTGTATGGGAGTTGTGATTAGGGTAGTGAGTGTCAGTGTTAATAATTCAATTCTATTTTCTCTGTTATTACCTGAAGATACGAATGAGGCGCAGGTGCAAGGCAGGGAAATGTGGCGCTGGGGGAGGTCGTGGTGGGGCTGTATGGTTGAGGACACTAGATCTGGCTGAGAAAGAGCAAAGGTGCCGAGGATACGGTCACAAAGGAGGCAGTAAGCAGTTATAATTATCGCCGGCTTAAGAGTTTCCCCAGCACCTCTTCCTAGCCATTTCAGCCCCTCATCTGGCACGTGAACTCCTTGCAGAGAAAGTCTTTTATTTCCTGCTTGTTACCACTGGGCATTTACATTCAGCTCAAGAAAGGTTTTATTTTAGTCTTGCTGCCATCAGACTGTTCTTATACATTTCGGGAAAAACGTCACCAGTGCGCAGTAGTTACTATACTGTATTTACATAAATTATGCATTCTTTAACCAAATGAAAACGACACAGGGAACACCAAAAGACAATTAAAAAGTGCAATATTCAAAATCAGTAGCTACAGAGGAGGTGATAAAAACCCTCCCCAACCCATGGCTAATCCAGTGATAGGGGCGAGGTAAGGTATGCACAGGGCAGTGATGGCAGGGTGTTGGGTAGTGATGGTGGTGGGGGGAAGGGTGTTGTTGATGGTGGGGAGACGTAGGTGGTGTTGCGGGCAGAGGGGGAAAGTGAGGGTGGAGCTTAAGGTGGAGGGAGGTAGATGGTGTTGGTGACAGGAAAGTGGGAAGAAGGTTGTGGAGACAGGAGGGAGAGGGTAATACTGGTGATGGAGAGAGGTGTATGGTGTTGGAGATAGCGGGTGGGGGTAACACTGGTGGGGGAGGGAGGCGGGTGGTGTGGGAGGTAAGGGGTGGTGGGATAACATTGGTGGTGGAGAGAGCTAGATGGTGTTGGAAATTAGGAATGGCGGGGGGTAAGAAGTGTGGAGGGTAAGGGAGGTAATGGAGAGAGGAGGCGCTGCTGTTAGGGCTTTTGGCGACAGACGAGACAGTACTAGGTTTATGACTGCAGCAAGGGCAAGGTGAGAGCAGTGATGATGATATGGTGAATGCAGTGGGTAAGGGCAAAAATAAAGGGAGTGGCAGAAGGAGAGTGATGACAGTGGCAGGGTGGTGTAAGAGGCGGGGAGGTAGCAGTGGCTCATTAATGGAAGTATCAAGGTAATGGCAGTGGCAGATTGATGGCAGTGACAGGGTGATGACAGTGGGAGTTGAAGACAGTGCCAGAGTGACTGCAGTGGTAGGGTGATGGCTGTTGAACGATGGCAGTGGTATGGTGATGGCAGTGGCTGAGTGATGAGAG
>JAGKTI010016077.1:0-12500 GCA_018397915.1 Birgus latro
CCCATGGATGTAAACCTACACACCCAACCACCCCATGGATGTAAACCGACACACCCAACCACCCCATGGATGTAAACCTGCACACACAACCACCCAATGGATGTAAACCTACACAGGTTCAAACCGACTGGAGCTCCTTAGTTACCCACTGAACCACCAGGCGCCATAATTTGGTTATATGGTTACCACCCAGCGCAGTAAATGGTTTCCTGGTGTTCAAAAACCATTCGGTTTGTCTCTAAATGTAGAGTCACCCCTGGCCAGAAGGAAGAGGAAAGAATGAAGGAAAGAAAGACAGAAGAGGAGTGTAAGGTCACCCACAGGCAGAAAAAAAGAGGACAGAATGAAGGAAAGAAAGACAGAAGAGGAAGGATGGAGGAGAGGAAAGGGCAGACACCCAAAGCAACACTACATCGAGTGAGTGGATGGTGAGCACTCCCACCAACCACTAAATAATGAAAATAATAATTTACCCTCCGACACACTAGGTGTGTGTGTGTGTGTGTGTGTGTGTGTGTGTCATTTAAGTGCTTAGTTATAAAATTCTTAGGTTGGCATAGTAAGAGGGGAGGGGTAATGTCGTGCTTCTGGCAGTTCCGAAGTCTTCACAATCCCGGGGTCCACTATGAGTCGTTTTCTTAGTACATAAAAACTACGTCATTCTTTAAAAATATAAATAAAATACATGAGAATATTGTGATGTAGTAGGGAAAAATAAGTAGTTCAGGAAGAGGTGCCAAGAAGCATCATATATACCACTCAGATGAAGACCCTATATTCCGATTCAAGTGCATTCCTTCATTTTATCTATTTGCCCTTCTGATCTCTGCCTTCTCTACACACTAACTAGCGAAAAGGGGAACTATTTATGGGGAGCGAAACATACCAAACTAAGTTTTACGAATATTGCCAGATAAAAGTTAGAAGCTGAAGAGATGATATTATATTAAGGGAACTGTTGTCCCTGGCTGTACCATTCACTTGGCGGAAGTTCTCGTTCTTTTGCAGCCTATTTCCCTTAGCTCAGTGGCAGAATAAAATAGTACTATGACTACAATCTCTCCATAATACTTCCTCGTGACTAATACCATATTCTAGTGTTAATCTCTAGTTACAGCTCAGCATACGCGAGCGAGAAATAGTAATTTTACATCTAGTGAAAATGTACAAAGTACATTTCTGTGGATAATTTGTTTAACTGCTACCTGACATTCTACAGGCCACTTGACTTCCGTTGAGCACTCGCCTCCCTCAGTTCAGTATTCAAGATAGGGAGACGGCAAGTTAAAATGCAGGCACGGAAACTGGGGTGGGGGTGTGAGCCCTTCCTCTTATTTTCGGCAGACCAGCGATTACATAAAAAGCAATGTTACTTACCAAAATATTGCGCTTGAAATTGTCAGTATTACTGTATTACCACGATTAAAACAAGTAAATCAATGGTGCATATTGATTTTATAATTGTTTCAATACACTGAGTGACAATTCTGTTTAAAAAATCCCCCCCCCCCCCCTCCCCACCGCTTTCCAAGGTGCTGGATTCAGCCTTGAAATGGACACAGGAGAGGCTAGTTCTGCGTTCTTACCAGAAATTCCTCACTCCTACCTGACATTCTACGGGCCACTTGATGTTTTGTTGAGCACACGCCTCCCTCACCACGCCATAGAGGTCCCTGGTGGTGTGAGAGGGCGAGGGTGAGGTGGCCGTCCCGGGGTACGTCTGAAGGCGGTAGCAGGAGTAGTTGTCGTGGGGCCCCGGCTTCTCCACCACGGCTGCATCCTCCTTACGTGGCTCCTGCAGACTGCCCATATTGCACACTGCAACATGGAAAACATTACAGGTGAATGGTGTATCTCTATCGCTCTCTCTGTCTTTGTGTAACTGTCTGTCTGTTACATACACTCAGATACACTCTTTGGCTCTTGATTGCTGCCCATACTGCACGCTGCAATGTGTGTGGACTCGCATATACTCTCTCTCTCTCTCTCTCTCTCTCTCTCTCTCTCTCTCTCTCTCTCTCTCTCTCTCTCTCTCTCTCTCTCTCTCNTCTCTTTTGCTCTCCATCCCGCGCGCTGTCTTGTGTGTGCTCTCGCATATTCTCTCTCTCTCTCTCTCTCTCTCTCTCTATCTATCTATCTATCTATCTATCTCTCTCTCTCTCTCTCTCTCTCACACACACACACACACACACACAGCCTTCCTTCCGCGGCTCCTGCAGGTCCCAATTTTACCTTAGTTTTCAGTATGAAAGGGAAAAAAGAGAGAGGAGAAAAATAAGATTTTAAAACAGTACGCTCATTTCTTGATTCCTCCTGTATCTCAAAGGAGTGCAAAAGAAAAGGCAAGCCCATTAACTCGTCTTTTAAATGCAACATATCAATGCATCTCAAAATGAACGAATCTTGATTTTGGTTCCTTGTCTTTTTCAGGAAAAGGCTATTTATTGCAGACTACAACTTTTACCTCCTCTACTTATGTATACAAAAATCAACAGTCTCATGTCTTTTCAAGCCAGTTTGTTACAGAGCAGGATATGGCTATGATTTGAATTTTATGAGTGATCGAGGCGGATAGCAACGAAGTTGAATGCACTGCAGCCATTCAAAACAATAACTTTATACGTACAGTATGTTTCACGCATACACTTATTAAGAATTTGGTCTCTGCAGTAGCTTTGTGTAGTATCTAAATTTTAAACACCGCGAGAGCGGCAGGCTATATATATAAATGTATGCTGATCATAAGAGAATATGAGACCTGCTCTAAAATGCACTCGCTTGAAAAAGTACTAAGTACCTTTGAGTGAGCTGGCGATGGTGGTGTAATGTCTCTTTGCCACAGCATCACACCACATCGCATCACATCACACACACACTTCTCCATACCACACCACACATCCCGTTCACCATACCATACCACACCACACATCCCGTTCACCATACCATACCACATCACACATCCCGTTCACCATACCATACCACCTCTCCTCTATGCCACATTAAATACCACACCACAGTCATCACATGTCTGTAACTCATTACAGCACTCGTCATACACCCTCCACCCTACCACACAACGCCGCACATCACAGGATTATACGTACCCTATGACACACCTCACCTCACCACACCACACAACTCCACACCACACAACTCCACACCACACCACACAATAACACCTCTTCTCTACACCACACTATACAGGTACCCAAGACACCACACCACACCACACCACACTTTACAGGATCACACATACCATATGATACCAAACCATACCACACCACACCTCACACCACCTCTCCTTCTGCACACCACGCATCAAATATACCCTATGACACCAAACCACACTAAACACATGCCTGTACCACATCACACTCACACACCCTCCACCCTACCACACCACGCAACATTTCACGGATTACACGTACCTAGTTAGTGACCACACCACACCACACCACGCACCTTACCTCACCTTCCCTGCACACTAAACCACAACTACCACACCACCTCTCCTCCTCCATGCCACGTCTCACTGCACCACAATACACCAAACCACACCACCACATCGCACACGTCACACACATCGTAACTTCCCAGGGGTCACGTGACCTCCACTACGGCTTATCATTTTTAAGCGTATTCATGGTTGGGACTCCAGAAATTCTGCAATTATAAGATTACACACGCTCAGCGTCAACTTCCCTGCAGTTGAACTATGTACTTTTAAACACATCTTTTCGCAGAACTACCGTCATCAAGTTGACAATCTTAGACGATGTTTTTTTTTTTTTTTGGGGGGGGGGCAGTTTGTCGTCTCGAGGGAGCTCATCCAATTTCTCTCTCTCTCTCTCTCTCTCTCTCTCTCTCTCTCTCTCTCTCTCTCTCTCTCTCTCTCTCTGTTGTTTTCTGCACCCTGGAAATATTTTTGCTTGTCTTTACAATTCATTTTCTGTGGCCAGCTACGGATCATCAAGGTGTGGCCATGTACCATGTACCAGATTTTTTCTTTATAGTTCATTATTGGTGGCAAGTTTTGAATTCTCTCCCTCTCTCATCTTGTGTTGCCGGTGGCATGCACATATAATCTGAGGGGAAGGGGCTTCAACATAAAAAGGGGCAGGGGCAGGCACCACACTCTCTGTCGGTTAGTACAATACGAGAGAGAGAGAGAGAGAGAGAGAGAGAGAGAGAGAGAGAGAGAGAGAGAGAGAGAGAGAGAGAGAGAGAGAGAGAGAGAGAGAGAGAGAGAGAGAGAGAGAGAGAGAGAGAGAGAGAGAGAGCAGAGGGCTAATCCCGTCACTGCTCCACCTAATCCCTCTCCCTCAAAAAAAAAAAAAAAATGCTAGTTAGGTCCAAGCATTGCAAAATGCACACCGGGTTAGTCCCCCACCCATGAAGTGAACAACAGGACACCAACTAGAGCGTGCAGTAACAGCGCACTATACTCCAGCCGGGCCAGCGCTCCTCAGGTTCAGGGTGGGGCTAGTTCCATACCCCCAGACAGCACCTTGGTAACGGCCACCAGACGCAGCAGGGACGAGACGGCCATCTGCCGCTCTGCAGCTGCTATCCTCCCTCAGCAGAAGAGTAATGGCCACCAGCTGTACCCGAGGGGAGATAGCCACTCGCAGCTTCGTTAATTAGCCCACCCAGAGACAGGGTTTCGATGACGGCCACTAGCCGCACCTCGACTGCCTCCTCAAGAGGGGACAGTAACTTGATGACGGCCACTAGCCGCACCGGCAGGAGGGTGATGGTCACCAGCCGCATTACTCCTGCAGTCCCCCTGGGGAATGGGACTCAGGTGACAGCCCCAAGTCGCACCTGTAGGCAGGTGACGGCCATTAGCTGCATCTCATCTACCGTCCCACAGGGAAGGGAAACATCGGTGATGGCCACTAGCCGCACCCGCAGTCCGGTGACAGCCACCAGCCGCATTAGGGGTGCAGTCTCCTTGGGGCACAACTTGGTGACGGCCACTAGCCGCACCAGCGGGCGTGTGACGGCCACCAGCCGCATTCCGCCCGCAGTTCGTCAGGAGCACGGGAACCCAGTGATGGCCCTTAGCCACACTGTGCAGGAGACGGCCACCTGCCGCTCCATGCCTGTTGTTCTAGAGGACTTGGCAATGGCCACCAGCCGCGCCGAGGAGGGAACAGCTACGCACCGCCCCTCACCCCCTACCCCTGTACCTTCCCCCTTTGAGGATTTCCCTTGCTCACCCACCCCACCTGCGGCAAAGCAGGATCCCTCACCCTCACTCCACTCAGAGACCCTTCTCTGGAGAAGCAACCCCTGAAGGAGGTATGCCAAGGCCCCGTTGTATTCCCTGGGGTCCTAGCCCTACAACGTGCTCTCCAGCGACACCAACCCCTGACGGACTCTTCACAAGGAGGACACCGTCGACCCCAGCAAACGCAGGCCTGGCCAGTGAGAGACTGCAGCCCTCGGACCCGCCGGGACATCCCTGGGACATCAAGACGAGACCTTCCCTACTCCGCCAGATGACATCCTGCTCGACAGAGTGGGTGCAGATGAGCGTGCCTACTCTCCCTGCTCGGGCCCAATCCAGAAGCCCGACCTTAAGCCCCCCCCCCTCAGTGGCAGGCACCTCACCACGCCACCTCGCAGCCAACCCCGGACAACCCAACCCCCTGTAGTAGTCCCATACCACCGGAATAAGGCCGCCTCCTCGACACCGGTCGGCACCTGTAGCAGCCCAAAGCTACATCGCCCTACACAGAGTCCTCCGATCCTGTTTATAGTTCCCATACTACTCTCTATTGTATTGTGTAACATATTGTCTAATATTGTATTCAGCTGTACTCAAATAAGGTAATACACGTATAAGGGTGTTTTCCCAGAGTTTTTATGCCCTGTTCCTTGAGCTGCTATCATACCTAACCCGATCTAGAAAGAGGACCCAGCTCTAGGAGCCGTGTTTAAGGAATAAGCAGTGGGCCTTAAACCCGTCGCATAACACAATGCTAATAAGCTACCGAATTACCATTGAGTGGAAAATTTATTACTTACATATGAAAAAAAAAAAAAGACAGCTACGTTGAAAACTACAGTGCGTTTAATCTAACTGGACAGGGATGCCAAATGCCTTTCAGCTTACAGTAGTTGATGGCCAAGCGCAGTCAGACCGCAGGGTGGCCTGTACTAATATCCAAAGAGATCGATTCCTGCCTCTTAACTAAGCTCATCGGATTTCATGTAACCACGTCTTAGTATTCAAGCTGAAAAAGACGCTATGACTGGTTTGTTTTCATCTGATGGAACTGGGTCACTGCGACTCAGTTTAAGTCGTGGTTGTGTGAAATTCGATGAGCCTTAGTTAGAACGAGTCTCCTTGGTAACTGCTAAAAACGAACCTCGAATCTTATCACACCAAGCCATCAGGCAAACTGAGAATGGGTTATGGGTCATTGTCAGCTGCACAAAAACCGACTAGAATGTTTATGCAAGATATCAGTAAGACAGAAGCACTATAACTGGGAGAAAAATATCTTCACAGCTGCAAACGACTAACAAAAAAAAGAAAATACTGCCGCAAGAGAAGATAAGGTATTGACTGAAATTAGAAGCTTATCAGATTTAGGGATGATAAGGAATGAGAAAATATCCTAGTCTAGGGCTGCATAAATGAATGAAAAGGGGGATTCTAGAAGGGTTTAAGCAAGATTATACGATGAAAAATAACCCTTGCCTACAGCTGGAAAAAGATTACAAGATAAAAAAACTAGTAAGGTTCATGCAAGACATCAAGATGGAAGAACTACCCTTGAGTGAAAACTATCTTGCTTGCTTACATGACTGAAGAAAAGGAAGCTGCTCAGGATAATGCAAGATGATAAGATATAATGCTGAGTTAAGAGAAGCTAGTTCATGCAAGATAATAAGACTGAAATTTACCCCGGAGTGGAAAGTATCTTGCCTGCAACTGCCAGACATGACTGAAAGCAATGGTGAAACCCGCGCCTTGCATGACGAAGCCCCAGCCACACCTCCCACCATCACATCAACATCAACATCATCAACATCGAGGAACGTATTCTAAGGGGCACAGGATGCTTCGTAGCGCCTCTTCCGTAGCGAACTATTATGCCTACTACATCTGAAGGAACACTGACTTATGCCATGAAATAAAACTAGGAGTGACTTCAAATAATAACTTAGGGGCCAGGAGTCTTTAATGTAACTTAAGAGACAATGGACTTGAGAACACTAACACCACCAAAAGACACTGGGACTTAGGGAAAGGAGTATAAACTTGACATAAGCACTGCTTCCCGACAAAGAATTTTCGAACACTGGCTTAAGAGACTCAAAGATATGCTGAGTTAGAAACAATGGGACTCAGGGAAAAAAGTGTGGAGCCTAGAAATGAACTAAGGAGAAACTGACTTAATAAAATGACACTGACAGACACTATGAAAGACTCCACGATGTAAGAACACTGTGACTTATGGAATGGAGTATGGACCCTACATAACGTCACTGCTTCCCGACACTGAACTTAGGAGACACTGAATTAAAACACACTGCGAGACACGTAGACTTAGAAACACCATGACTAAAAGAGGATGTGAGTTAGGGAATTTGTGTGTGGCCTAGACATGACCACTGTTTCAAGGACAATGAATTAAAAGACACCATTAGAGTCACCATAAAGGGAGACTGGGACTTAGGGAAAAGAATACTGAGCCTAGACCTGACCGCTGCTTGAAAGACACTGACTCAAGAGAAAACACTAACTTAAGCAACACTTGCAGAGATACCATGTGAACACTGTGACTTGGGGAAAGGAGTGTGGAGGCTAGACATGACTGCTGCCTTCCGACTCCTTCCTCCCCACTATTGACCACAACGCCAACTCCCTCACTCACAGACCCCACCCCTTACGCCCCTTTCCACCCTCCCAGGTCTCCAAAGTTGCCAGACTTTCTATCATTAACTCACGCAACTGTCTTCTTCTCTAACGAAAGTCGCTTTAGGGTTGGTTGGAGTAATGTGCATTATATAGCATCGATAACTGTGGTAGTAAGTATGGGCCCACTGGAGAATTCGCAACAGTACATCAGCCATTCCTTCTGCTCACTGCATCTCGACATCCTCTTATACAGTATGTTTCTAAGATGAAATATGTCTAAATATATGTAGATAACATACAAGACAGTATAAATGAGTAATGAGCATAACGATAGAAGGCATATGGACTTTTTTTTTTATTAACCTTATTTTTCCTTTCTCCATTCATTGTCTCAAAATAAATAAATAAATAAACTGCTAAGAAAAGGGTACTACGAAGACTATAATGCCATCTAGTAAAAATTATAAAGGATGTTATTAATCTGAAGGGATGAATGTTTTTTTTTTTTACTACCATTACTTTGAAAACTTTTTATTTTAAGCTGCCGCCGAGTGATTGAATCCATCTCAGGAAAGACCTCTCGTAATGAGGAAATTATGGAAGAAAAGACTGAGAGAGAGAGAGAGAGAGAGAGAGAGAGAGAGAGAGAGAGAGAGAGAGAGATTGCAGGAAACTCCATAAAGGCGACTGCAGATTTACGTGGCTCTAATGACCGGCGTGAACGCTAAGATACGAGAAGGCTACGCATTTTTTTACGAATTTTATAAATTCTTCGCTTTTATAATCCACACTACGGGAGTTATGTGCACAGGCTTAGGTTTGCTCAGAACGCCGGTGTTTTTAATCAAGAAAGAAGGAGCCAAAGGCCAGGAGCCAAGACTGTTACCTCCATGGAAAAACAAAAACAAGATAACAAAGAGCCAAATTCAAGATCAATTCACTAACCCTCTCACGGTCAAGGCAACTCGAGAATTCTATTCAAGCTAACTGAAGACGATTTCATTCAGCCAAGAGCGAGTCACAGGAATCATGGTGTGATAAGAGCCTGAGTGTTAAAAAGGTACGAAGCGTTTTGAAGTTCCTAGAGGCTTAGGTTATGAGGAAAACTATAAATTCCAGTAATTTCCGTGAAGTATTTACGCGTCATCTGAAGCTGAGGAGAGTGTTAAGTGGGAGGGGGAGAGGGAAGAGGAGGGAAAAGAGAGATATGAGTGGGGGAGAGATTTGGGGAAAGGAAGAAGGAAGGGGAGAAAGGGTAAGGGAAGAATGCTGTGGAGAGGTAAGGATGGGGGAGGGGGAGGGACACGGAGTAAGGGAGAGGAGGAGGAGGGAGGAGTAAGAGTTGGGAAGAGGTTCCGGAAGAGACAAGGGAAGAGGCACAGAATGGGGGGAGGGAGGGGTAGAAATGGACGGAGTAAGAGTAGAGGGGGGAGGAGGGACATAGGGGAGGGGAAAGGGAGGGAGAGGGACATGAGGGAAGGAAAGGAAGGGAGAGGGACATGGCGGAGGGAAAGGAAGGGAGAGGGACATGACGGAGGGAAAGGAAGGGAGAGGGACATGGAGGAGAGAAAAGGGAGGATAAGTGTAGAGAGGTAAGGATGAAGGAAGGAGGGGGGAGGGATAAAGTTGGAAAAGTATGAGGGGTAAAGGAGAGCGGAAGACTTGGAGGGTTGGTTGGGTAGCTACACTCGGAGACAAACGTTCGCCTAATATTTCATCTCTTCCACTTTTCACTTCCCTCAGCTAACTAGTATTTCAAAGCTGAGAGAGGCTTGATATGTTTCCACGACCATAGATGATGCTCTCTGATATGGAACGTCATGGAAGATTGTGACGGACATCTCCCAGGTATGAATCAGACGCAATGAAACAGTAGGCCGAACTCTTATGCCTGACTGTCGCGATGGTTGAATTATTTGCCTGAGATCCACCGATAAAGGGAGTCCTGAAGGAAAAAACTTTTGAGTTATTTCATTTTAGACGATTAATCTTGCCTGCAGAACCTGTACAGGTGAGATTATTTTTTTTTTTCGCTACCTTATTGTGGCAACTTTATCGATAAAACCATTTGTCATGTGTGAATATTCTTCTGCCATGACCAGGTACCCGCTGGGTTAGAAAAGCTGCACCATTTTAGAGAAAGACAAATGGTCAGACAGAGAGACAGAAAGAGACATAAAATTGTATAGACAGATAGACAGACAGACAGATAGATAGATAGAAAGATAGATTAATAGATGGATAGATAAATAGATGGATAGATAAATAGATGGATAGATAGACAGACAGACAGACAGACATATAAACAAACATAAACATAGTCTACAGGTGTGTGTGTGTGTGTGTGTGTGTGTGTGTGTGTGTGTGTGTGTGTGCGCGCGCGCGCGCGCCAGTGGACTTAACGCGCCTTGTGGTTGATAAATTGATCTGACGAGCTGCATGACTACTTCGTGTTACCCGCACCACAACCAGCCACACCCCCACACCCACCAATGGCCTGACGGGGATTAGGTAAGGTAGGTTACTGCTTTCATCTGACGCAACTGGTCCACTCCCACATCTAAAGGAACTTACCCATTCCCACATCTAAAGGAACTTGCCCACTCCAACTCTAAAGGAACTGGGCTTCAGGATCCTTATGAGGCTTCGCTAACGTCGCTACCTTGTTTACGAAAAACATTAGTGAGGAGGGATAGGGCCGTTCCCATAGATGCTCCCCCGCATATGAAAATCACATGGACAGAGAAAGATATCCAGTCACTCCCTGCTTAGGAATAAAATAATAATAATAATAATAATAAATAATAATAATAATAGTAACAACAACCAAGACAGTAACCAAGATCAAGTAATTCAAAGGACGACATACATTAATCATGTAAGGAAGAACATTCATTAATCAAGAAGGCAGGTGACTAGTTGCGTGTCTAGGAAGGGGGTGAATGAGTTAGGGGGAGGGTGTATTGTGTTGAGGATGAGGGAGAGGGAGAGAGAAGGGACGGGAAGAAGGAGAGAGGAAGGGGAAAGGGGTAGATGGAGAGGGAGAGAAGATGGAGGTGAGGGAGAGGAGGGGCAAGGGGACGGGGAGAACGATGGAGAAAGAAGAAGGAGAAGGAAAGTGAGAGAGTGAGGTAAGGGAGGAGATCAACAGGGAGAGGGAGAGGAAAAGGGGGAGGGAGAAAGAGCTAGGGAGAGGGAAATGAGGGGAGGGGGAGGGGAAGGAGCACACGTATAAAGGGAGCAACTGTAGCCAGGTAAGAATCAATATTATAGGGGTTATGGTAGGTTGTCGCCGCACCTGAAAACAACAGCACAGAGCCAGAGGACTCAGAGGCCAGGTTCAATGAAATCAACAAGGAACTGACAGCCTATGTGAAGAGGGTTGGCTGCAATCCCACAATATTGCCTATCCTCCCCATCTTCCCGGCTTAAACGGTGACAGCATGTTGGAGAGTCAGACAACATGCCTTGGTGATCCACAACGAACATCGAGCACAAGAGTGGCAACTACGAGTTCAATGCTCTGTATGATGCCCTGGACAACATCTCGCCTACAGCAGACCCAGTGACAGACACATTCGTCTTCCCCTCCAGAATGTATACAAGACTGGTGGCACTGGAACAGTGCCTAAAGGCAAAGTGGAGACTGGCATCCTCAAGCCTGGCATGGTTATCAACTTCACCTCCAACGGCCCCACCACCGAGGCCAAGTCTGTGGAGATGCGTCACGAGGCCCTCATCAAGGCTCTTCATGTGATAACTGTGGCTTTAATGTGAAGAAAGTATCTTTCAAGGACTTCAAAAGTGGCTTCATTGCTTCAAACTTGAAGTATGACCCCGCCAAGGAGGCTTTTGACTTCACCGCACAAGTGACTGTGCTGAACCACCCCGGCCAGATCCAGGCTGGCTGCTCACCTGTGCTGAACTGCCACACCTTTCACATTACTTGCAAGTTTGCTGAGCTCGTCCAGAAGATTGAAAGGCATACCGGCAAGGAAACTGAAGCAAACCACAAGAATGTCAAGCCTGCGGATTCCTGTACTGTACAGAATGATCCCAAGCAACCCAATGTGCGTAGAAACCTTCCAGCTGTATGCTCCACTTGGAAGGTTTGCCGTGCGTGACATGAAGTAGACCGTGACTGTTGGGGTCATCAAGGAGGACACCAAGAAGGAAGGAGGGGCAAGACCACAAAGGCTGCTGAGAAGGTTTAAGAAGTATACTGAGTTTACCGAGACGTGGCGGAGATGCACCTCCCCTAGGGTGGAGTGAGAAAACGTCTGAACTATCCCTGTCGCTGGTTGGTCAGTGGTGTTCAGCAGAGTGGATAAACGTGACGGCACTTACATTTTCCCCAGATATTTCCTAAGGCACCGCGTATTACTTATTGGAATGATTTCAGTCGCCATCTAGAACGAATATGCTCTTATAAAAAGTCATATAATCTTATGTAGACTTCATGGTAATGAATAAAATTAGATGAAAATAAAGTGACTAGCTAAAATATGAGCGACGGAACTTCTAAAAATAGCCATAAAGGTTCTCCCGGTGTCACCAAGTTCATCGCATTGTTCGAAAATATTAAATATTGGCAGCAGTATTTGATAAAGTAAAATAAATGAAT
>JAGKTI010016078.1:0-19777 GCA_018397915.1 Birgus latro
TAGGGTCGGAGGATCAAATCCACCCAAGGGTCATTGGTAGACATCAGGAAGGGCATCCGGTCATAAAATGCTACACGCTCCAATCCAAAAAGGCCGACGCATGCAAGCATGTTGCAGCCTTCAAAAAACGAAACGAAACGAAACAGTACGAGCCTGACTCATTCCTGTAAAGATACAAGTAGGTAAGAACAATTACGTAAGGTAAGAACACATGAAGAGGACAGATGCAAAACACACAGATGTTATCAGAAACACTTGCACACACCACCCTTATCATCTGTCTCTTCACCACTACTCTCAGAAATCTCCATCCCAAACCTCACCCACCTACTCTTTCCCTCAATCACCCTCCAAAACACACTTGCTTAACCCGCTGGTGCCTCATTCCGCTGTAGATGTTAGGCTATGTTCTCTGCACTGCCGGTCAATTTAACTCACCCTACAGAAATGCATGAAGTGGGCCAACGATTATCATAGTTTATGCAATTACTTCAAAGAGAAGCTTCAGAGATTTGTAAGTCAGTTTAAGTCCCGAATATTTCATCAAAATCTTAATGATGCCAAAAATATCAGTATGAAAAGACAACCTTGTTAGCCGAAGTATTGTCGTCTTCTGTCTATTGCCAGACACCTCAATCCCATAGGGGGTGGCCACAAACAAATTGCCTCCATGTTGCCCTGTCCAATGGCACTCCACTGCCTTGCTCCCAGCTCACACCTCCCTCTCTCATTTACCTCTCCACTCCATCCCTCCATCTCATCCTTGGCCTCCCCCTCCCTCTCCCCCCTTCCACCTCACTCACATACACTCTCCTCATCTGTCTCTCACTCTCCATCCTCCACATGACCAAACCACCTCAATGTATTTCTCCTAATGCTTTCAACCACATCCACATCCACGCCACAGTGCTCCTTTCTAATTTGTCAGTCTGTCTCTCCATGTAACTCCACATGCTCTTCTCAAATAACTCATTTCCAGTGCTCTCACTCTTGACTTGTGTCCTTCCAACAAGGTCCAAGCTTCACTTCCATACATTACAGTTGGTATCACAATACTGTCATACAGACTTTTTGACTTCCATGTTCACTTCCCTATTCCTTATCACTGTTTTCAAAGAGCCAGCAACTTCTTAGAGTCTAAATATTTTACTCTCTGAATAACTTATGGCAATGCATATGGTATGGCTATTATACTGTAATCCATACATAGTAGGAAAACAATAATGATACAATTCCAACCCCACAACATCCCAAACTTTTGTGTCTTGGGCAGAGGCATCTGTGCGTGGTACAAAGCAAACAAATTTTAGGAGATATGGCTTTGGCTTCCAGAGAGGATATCATATCTGATAACTTCATAATGAGAAAGGAGAGAAGTGTGAACGTTGGAGTAGGGTTGTGAGAGGCAGACCAAAAAATAGCTGGGATGGGGTTACAGAGTGTGACCTCAGGGATAAGGGACGGAATAGGGAGGCTGCCAGAGATCAAGCAGTGTGACAGGCCACCATTCGGTGACCATGGATGACGCATGCAGGCATGTTGGAGCCTTTACAAACAATATGATGACAATAAGAAACATAAAATTATTCAGACACTTGCATTGGTTTTGATGTGCAAGTACATTTGTCTGGTTCTCTGCTATATAATTATGAGCTACACAAAGTTCTTCACCTATGGCTCTTCAGCTATAGTATTTTTTCGTTGCCTGCACCTTCAAGATTTCTGTTTTTGAAGACTGATGTATTCTCAGCAGTGAGGTGTAAAAACCTGAAACACTTTGTCATCACTGGCTTCACAAACAATCTGGCGGGGGCCGGGGCCAAACTACCCTTTCGGGCTTTTTTTTTTAAGTTTCACCGACACTGAATTCATAAACCACTTGGAAAAACTTGGTGCTCCTCTACTTTCAAATTTTCTTTTATACATACAGATGTTTCCCAATGCATTTACAAGATTTGTTTCATAAATACGGATGCTATAGCGGGAGTGAGGTTGCCAAACACACTTTAATTGGCATCACTTATTTCTCACACAACTTGCAGAAATTTTCGACTCTGAGGTACTATACTGTATGTACAGAATACGGGTACTGTCACTGTTGCGTCAACGTTTTCAGTGCTTGCCTCCCCATTCGTCTCTGGCACCATAAATATCATCCAACTATCAGTGACATGCCCTTCACCCCTCTCCCTCCTTGCAATCCGCACACAGTATCACCAAATAAATACCTTGCAGATATTTCCACTAGCAGCTATACGGGAGACTCGCAGTATGTGTGTGATGGAGTCTCAGGCAGCCTTAGTGTAATAACTGAAACAAAACTTGACAAATTAATCACACTGTCCTGGCTGGGATTTGAACTCAGGCCCCCACACTCCACATTTTCCTTTTTTCAAATAACAGAACAGAGGAAGGAAAACAAATGAATAAAAAAATAATAATCCATACACCAGATTACTGGCATCCTCCACTCATAAATTATCTGCAACAGTTGGACTTGAACAGCTGTACGTTGAAGTTTGGGGGGAAACAACTCAGGGAAGCGAGTTCCAGAGAGATACAGTTCAGAGAATAAAAGAATTCTGACAAGCAGAACTCCTGCAATATGGCTGTGTGACATTCCAGTCATGTGCATTTGCCATAAAAGCATCCATAAAATAATGCAAGGAAAGCAACATTCCTTATTACTTGTACGGGAGGTAGTTAATACATAATAGCAGTGTTATTAATAATTTCAACAGCTTTGTTCTGAATTTTGTCTGGCTGATTTTGTGCAACCTCTCCACATTCATTCCACAAGGGTGCACAATATTCAAGCTAAGAGTGCACATGACTCTTATAAATTATAGCTAACTGCTCATCAGTGAAGAAGTTGTGGACTCTGTACAATAATCCAAGTTTCTATGGGGCAGTTTTAGCAAGTGGTCTGACATGAGAGGTCCAGCTGATGGCATTGTTAAGTGAAACACTGAGAATTTCAATACTTTTGGAGATGGGAATATTAGTAGCACTGAAGGTAATATACAGATCTGGCAAAATCTGTTTATTAGTAAATTGTATATGTATTTGGTTTTACTAGCATTAAATGAGACAAGGTTATTTTGTCCCCATTCATTGATCTTAGATAAGTCTTGATTTATGGAGATGGCTGTACTGAGTTAAAAGTTTGAGATATTAAACTTTGTGCATGGATGTCTCAGTGTGAATGAACTGTAAAGTGTTGAGAGTCATCTGCATATGAATGGATGGGATTGTGGGTGACAGATAAGAGATCATTAATATGAACTAATAATAGGGGTGGTGCCAGAACTGATCCTTGTGGCATGCCGGTGTTGACTGAGTGGAAATTGGAATATACAACATCTACTTTTACTCTTATTTTTGTCGCTGAGATATGAGAAAAGCAGAGGAACAAAAGACGTTAGTCCATAGCAAGGGAGTTCAGACAGCAGGGAACGGTGCCACACTCTGTCTAAAGCTTTAGAAATATCAAGGGCTATTGCAAGAGTTTCTCCATGTTGGTCAATTGATTGACAGATGGTATGAGTCAGGAGATTATGTCAGTGGTGGATCTTTCATGGTGAAAACTGTATTGTCCATCACTAATTAAGTTGTTGGATTCAAGGTGTTTAACTAGGTGCTTATTAATTACAATTTCAAATACTTTACCAGGAGAAGATGTGATAGCAATTGGTCTGTAATCAGAGGGGTCAGAGGAACTTCTTTCTTTGGAACTGGGTGGATATTAGTTTCTTTCCATGAATTAGGGAATGAAGAAGTACGTATGCATAGTCTGAATAATTTAGCTAGAACAAAGGCAAGTTCTGGGGAACACTTTTTCAAGACAATTGGCAGAATTCCATCTGGGCCTGGAGCTTTGTTGGTTGGTAAATTGTCTAGGATGGATTTTATGTGTCTAGTCTGGATTTTAAGTGGAACAATTTTGGGAGAGTCAAGTTCTAGTACTGGGATGTTCTGGCTGACTTGTTCTAAGGTAGAATTTCTGGCGAATGCACTGGCAAAGATATTCACTTCCCCACACGAGTCATTTGTATTGTTGCCATCTGAAGACTTTAGTGGGGAAATGGATGATGACTTGTTAAAGTTATTATTGAAAGAATTAAGAGCTGACCAGATCATTCTATTGTCATTAGGGCTGTTAAGTAGCTCTGATGCTTGATTCTGAAGAAAGTTTGATTTAGCGAGATTTATTACAGCTTTGGCATGGTTTCTAGCAAACAGAAGACCCCCACTTTGGCTACAGGCAACACAGGCATCTATAGACCCCATTACGCCCCTCTTTTCTCTCCTTGGTGATTAATTTGGTGAGTTTCGAACACACGTGGTAGCGCAGCAGTGAAGCCCACCATTGGGGACGCTGCGAACCACAAAGAACAGCTCATCCCTGGGAGGTAAGGACAAGGATGCTGCCAGCTAACCAAGGAACAACATCAAATTGGGAAGCTAACCAAGGAACAACATCAAATTGGGAAGCTAACCAGGGAACAACATCAAATTGCCAACCAAGTCTCGCCTCACATCCCACACCGCTGCCAACCAATGTAATAACCAAAATAAAACTTAACAAATTTATCACTAGTCTGGCCGGGAGTCGATCCCTTGCTCACGCACTCCACATGTGCGCACGTTACCACTAAGCCAAACAGAGGATCCCTGCTTTGGCTACAGGCAACACGGGCATTTATATACCCCATTACATTAGGACATTGTTAGACTGAGGTTGGACACGGATCAGTACACTATTCTAGGATGAGGAGGAGGACTTGTAGCACCTCTTCCTTGGTGATATATTTATTTATTTATTTATTTACTTATCTTTAATGCAAGGAAAAAGAAACCAAAGGCTAGAAGCCCTCATAATTGTTCCCTCCAAGGTACAAATAAATAAAAAGAGTCAAATTCAAGATTCGTTCATTTTCAAGATGCCCGGACACATTGCGTTCATGACAATTACCCTTTAACATTCACTTATGTGCTATTAAATCTTAATATGGACAGTGAGTGTCAAGCCAAATGGTTTTCTGTAAGCCAGGAAATAATTTACAATGCTTGGTAGTAACACACAGGGAACACTCCCATGTGTTCCCCACATGTCAACAAGTGGGTTGGCAGAGGGTTAGTGCCTCTCCCCGCAAAACAACTAACTCAAAGACAAACGGCCACCCCCTGCGGGATTATGGCATCTGGTTATAGAGACAGATGGACAAAGTTTGCATCAATAACATACAAGAGAATACTGAGGTGTAATGCATAGGAAAAATCTCTAGGTCACATAAAATATGACATATTCTGATGCATATTGTCTGATTGTGAAGGTTTGATTATAAGTAGGGATAAGAACACCCCACTTCGTTGGGTTATGTTTGGCCATGACATCTCACTGGCACCTGCATTATGTCCACCAATGAGAAACACAGTGCTCAAAACATGGCCCGATAACACTCGGTGTTGTTCTTCCAGCGTATACACTACTGAATAACATGTCAGAATACAGTACCAGATTATAACCTTGGTATGGCAAGGCTCTCACACCACACCAGAAAACACCACATCACAGCAGACAACACACCCTGCACCTCCCCATGTGAAGGGACTTTTTTACAACCTTGGCAAAGTGCTTTCTGCCAGAGGAAGGCAGTTGCTTGCTTGTGATTGATATTTTTTCTCAGCCAGACAGACTGAAGAAGAGCAGTAACAACAACAAAACTGAACCACACTAGACCATACAACACCACACCACACCAGACAACACCACACCACACAATACCACACCATACCAGATAATGCCATATCATATCACCATCACACAGCAAGCTGGCTATGGTATATTTAGGTTACAATTCAGTTGTGGAACTTCAGGATGATTTTTTTTTACCCTATTTGGCAAATGTACATGTGGAAAATGACTGCTTACAATTATACTTAAAACAGCTGTACTCTCAGTATATGGAGTCACTTTTTCAGTTCAGCTAGTCACATCTTGACAACAACAGGCAATCTGTTATAAGACAATTTCAGAAAGCAAATTGCTGCAAATGTTAATTATACTAAAAGTACACACTACTCTGAGCAGAAGTTTATCTGAAAATGTCAGTTATATTAGAAATGGAAGTTAGACTGAAAAGAGTCACTTAGAAATGGAAGTTTAGCTAGTCACTTTGGAGGAAATGAATGTTAATGAACCAACCATCCCAGCCTGATAGTGATCAAATTTCCTGAAAGAATATTTATTGTGTAACAAAGCCATATGCTGTAGGATCTCATGATTTTGGTAAACTGATCACTCAAAATTCATGTTGAAAATAGATCACTCAGCACATCACCTGAAGACTAAGCCATTCTGAAAGCAGCTTGCACTATGGAAGAAACAGTTATTTTCGTGAGAACTCACTATGTACTTAATAAACATGCCATTCTAATAAAACACCATGCAGAAAAAGTGACCTGAGTGCATATCCTCGTTACATACTGAAGACACCAGACATCTGACATGATGGATGTTCAGCTGTATGCATCTGGCTTTCTTCTGAACTGTGCCCCTGTGATGAAAGTCCAGCTAACAAAGCCATTATTATTCTGCTGCCAGTGGGTGTCGCTGTTTCTCTGAAGTCACTGATAATTTAAGAGCAGAGTCCTCAGATAGAACTTCACATACACACACAGAAACGAAACTATGTTCTCTGGGGCTCAAATAGAGTCCATAACAATTAATGTAAGCACAGGACACTTGGAGAACAAAAGCTACTGCAGTCAATATTCACTGTAAAAACTGGTCACTGTACAAGCAGCAGGAGTCACTCCACAAGTAGTGCTCACCTTGAAATATATGGTGTATTCTCTGTACCGTACAAAGTGTGTCAGTATGAAGCAGCTGTCACTGGAGATGGGTGCCATCACCACCAGTCCAGCCCACCACTGGGTCACCAGTGGAGGCTCAGATGCAGACTCAGGCTCTGGAGTGGGAGGTGAAGCAGTACAGTGGCAGAAGGGTGGGCAACAGGACGGGCAGTAGGGTGTGGGCGTCACTGGCGGCAACAGAATGTGCAGCGGCTGTTACGTTGAGACGGATGAGGGCAGCAGCGGCATGTGTATGCCCTGCCACCACCAGGACCCACGCCCCGGCATCACTGCCACGCACCCCAGACAAGCTCAATGCCGCAACACGGCAACCAGAGGACACCGCCTGGGGAAAAATGCTTTAGGATTAATGCCAGTTGACTGCACCAATGTCCATCCAGCAAACACCTTCTACACACCTATCGATGGCACGAAGGTTACTCGTGCAGAAAATCAAATTTTACTGTCACAATCCATGCAACAATTAAATTTACATCCAGGCCCCTTGTTGTACAGCTGGGTGAACAGAGACAAGGAGAAACAAATTCTGTAGAAGAGTTTGACCACACCAAGAATCAAACTTTTACCAGTTGTATGCTTGATGTGCTAAGCCACACATCACCAGTTTCTCTCCCTCAAGCCCTGCCTTTGGGGAGGTGGTTGTAGATTACAGGAACACCCTCATATAGGATGGTCAATTCTGTAATCTAAGAAAAAAAAACACTGCACAGCAGCAATTCCCCAGACCTAATAAGAAAAACAAAACTTACACCAACCTATTGCCTGATGCAGCATCCTGTGAGGAGTAGCCTCAGCAACAAGAATTCCAGACATTTCTCACCCAACTCAGCATCCCTGCCCCCCATTTCATACTCTTGTCCCTTATTTCTAATTAGATACCTTACCCCGATGCAAATTTTGGGATCAAATGTATTTCAGATCACTCAGTTCAGTCAGTGATTTGTACTTTGCATTTTAGAAATAGCTTCTATTCAGTAACTGCACTGGTATCGCAGTTTACATCCAAAACTAGCTTAACTTGAATAAAACTGACTAAACCTGTTATACAGATGGTGGTAAATTGTCTACTCACTGTAATACTGTACTTGTATGTTTTTGAATACTTCTATACCAGGTATAACTGTTTTAGTTAATGATATATGCTTTTTATATCTGAAACTTATCTGAGCTAATAATGTTCAAAAGCAAGGGTGATATCTGCAGGTATTCTAGTCAAGAGTCCAAAAGGAGTGTAATGGGGTGTATAAAAGCCCGCGTTGCCTAGAGGCAAAGCTGGGATCCTCTCTTTGGCTCAGTGGTAACGTGCACGCACGTCAAGACCGAGAGCCTGACATCGAATCTCGGCCAAGACAGTGTGATTAATTTGTTAAGTTTCAGTTCAGTTGTTACATTGGTTGGAAGTGGTGTGGGATGTGAGGCAAGGCTCAGAGGGCAATGATGTTGTTGTTGACAGTGTTTTGGGCCTTACATCCCGGGAATGAGCTGTCTGGTGTGGTCCGCAGTGCCCCCAGTGGTGACCTTCAGTGTGCTACGCTACCACGTGTGTTCGAAACTGACCAAATTAATCACGAAGGGGAGAAAAAGAGTGATGTAATGGGGTGTATAAAAGCCCGCATTGCCTAGAGGCAAAGTGGTGATCCTCTCTTTGGCTCAGTGGTAACATGCACACGTATTAAGCGTGAGGGCCCGAGATCGAATCTTGGCCAAGACAGTGTGATTAATTTGTTAAGTTTCAGTTTGGTTGTTACAGAAGGACAAACAAGTGTCTGGCCTGTGGATAAGTCAGATGGAGGAAAGGGAGCTCAAGTGCTGGACATCTGGCCACCCAACTCTCATACCAGTGCCAAGCCTCCATTAATGGTCCATTATACAGTACTTCACTATCTCACCCACTACTTTAACCCTCAGCAAACCTCATACTGTAAATATAACCTCTCTATTTCCTGCACATATCACCACCATCATCTAAAACTCAGCCATCAATCATCAATTCATTCATTATCCGTCTGTTCATTCACTGTCCATCCATTCATTCACTTTCTGTCCATCTATTCATAAATCCATTCCTCTCTCCATCCATCATTAAACCATTCATTCATCATCTATCTATTCATCATTCATTCAGAATCCATCCATCCATCACTCACTCACCATACATCCCTCCATCCAACACTGATTCATTTATCCAATAATTCATCCATCATTCACCCATCTATTATCCATCCACCATTCACTCATTCATCATCCATTCATTGGTCATTCACTCACTCACCATACATCCATCCATCCATCACTGATCAACTGATCCATCCACCCATTATCCAACTATCCATCCAATCATTCATCCAGTCATCAATAAGCTCATCCACAGCCTGCACTACTGCCACACAAACTCCACTACTCTTCAGTTTTTACAGTAACTCTTTTGCAATGTGAGAAATGTTAATTGTACATTCCCTCTCTCTCTCTCTCTCTCGTGATTTATTGGACACATGGCTGGATGATGGGGATGATGTGTGGGATGCTGGGATTGACGGTAGGATGTGCTGTGGTGAAGGATGGGATGGGTGGGATGCCTGGGCTTATAAGTGGGATCCTGGGATGTATGCTCGGATTGTGGGTAAAACGATGGGATGGTGGGTGCAACAGGGGGTGGGATGGTGGGTGGGGTTGCTGGGATGGTGGGTGGGTTGCTAGGATGGTGAGTGGGTTGCTGGGACACTGGTTGGGATGTTCAGATGGTGGGCTTCATGTTGGGATGGAGGATGGGATGCTGGGATAGTGACAGCAACTGGGGGATAGTAGGTGGGTGGCTGGGATGGTGGGTGGAATCCTGGGATGATGGGTGGGATGATGATATGATAGGCAGGATGCAAGAGGCAGGCATATTAGGCACTAATTGTGACACCACCTAGAGCTCATGGGCTTTCATCAACATCTGTACATAGCTACTGTAATATAATAACTTCACAAAACACAATAAAGTGTGTGTGTGAGACAAGTAACCATAAGTTATTAAAAAAGAGACAGACAGACAGAGAAATCCATTAGTGTTTAGTGATCCAGTGAGGCAGAGTCCAGAAAGGTGGTGAGGTGGGCAATAAGAAAACTTGGGATAGAGGAGAGGCTGTTAGGGTCATTATGACACCCAGGTAAGGGTGAATGGAGATTTGAGTGATGAGTTTTCCATGAATGTTGGTGTGCATCAGGGGCCAGTCTTGAGCCCCTTGTTGTTTATCATGGTACTTGAAGCCCTCTCACATGACCAGAAAAGGACTCCCATGGGAGATGTATGCTGATGATTTGGTGTTGCCTGCAGTGAATGAAAGGAAGGCGGAGGAAAGATTTAGGAAGTGGAGAGATTGTATGGCACACAAAGGCTTAGGAGTAAAGGCAAATAAAACAAAAGTGATGGTATCTAGGGCTGGGGGTTGGGGGGGAGTAAAAGAAGAGGGAGAGTGGCCATGTGTGATCTGTCACAAAGACATGGGAAGTAATTCCATCTTATGCAGTGTTTGTGATAAAAGGGTACATAAGAGATGTAGTGGTGTGAGAGGTAGACTGTGATGCTGATTTCATGTGTGCGGCATGTTGGAGAGAGCACGTGGATATTGCCAGGCGTGACAGGACTGAACTTGCTGGTGAGTCTCTTCAGTGTGTGGAAGAGTTTTGTTAATTGGGAGACATGTTATGTGCTGGAGGTGGGGCTGGAGCTAGATCTGTGGCTAGAAGGAGGAGTGGGTTGGGGGGAGGGCAGTCAAATGGTGGGTGACAGAGCGACTTGGAGGCATTTTGTCTGCGGCCACCCTTTGCGGGATTACGGCGTCGGGCTATAGATAGATATATAGACAATACTACATTCTCTACAAGCCATTGTGGCAAAAGACAAAATCAGTTGGAGAGACATTTTAAAAATCTGTTTCTTTGTACATATGGGACATGGCATACTTTCCCAAAGCCACTGCTGAATGGGTCCAGCCACCCACAGTTCAACTCAGTGGCAACTCTGACCACATCAAGTCCAAGTTTCTAAGATTTATTGTATATTTTGTAACTCTCACTAAATCTAACCCTATCCACTCGTACGCTGATGATTCCACCCTTCATCTTTCCATTCGGTTTCCACAACGTCCATCTCAGCAGTTACTTCAACAAATGAGGGATGAGGCTATGGCACTCCAGGAGGAGTGGTTGGAAGAAGTTAAGGGAGCTGTTGCCTCTCCTGACACTGAGAGGGCTCTCCCTCTGTGCTAAGGGATCTTTGTATGTGGCATGTGTTAAGAATATAATGCTGTATGGTAATGAGACCTGGGCGGTAGAGGAAGGGGACATTTGCAGGCACAAATGTACAGAAATGGCAGTGGTTTGGTGGGTGTGCACTGCGTCCTTGAGTGCAAGGCCTGGGGGGGGCTAGGTTTACAATGGAAGAGTTGAGAGGTAAGATGGGACTGGAGTGTATTGGTGTTGTGATAAGGAGAGGTAGATTGAGATGGTTTAGGCATGTGGAGAGGATGCGGGATGATAACTGGGTGCAGAATATGAGAAGTTTAATGCTGAAGGTAGGGTAGTGGGAGGTTGACCAGAAAAGACCTGGGACGAGGTCACTGAGTGTGACCACAGGGTGAAGGGACTAAAGAGGGAAATTGCCAGAGATCGAGCTGCATGGAGAGCCGCCATTAGGTGACCAAGGCCAACGCATGTAAGCGTATCGACACCTTCAAAAATGAAAACGAAAATGAGTGATTCATTCATTCATTCATCATCTGCTCCAGCGTTGCCCCATGAGGAGTGTAGGAGCCCAGGGCTAGGCAAGTTGGTCCTGATTTTTAAGATGAATGACCAGCCTCACTCATCCCTGAGTGGCATTGCATGAGGAATAAATCCCACCCACCCCTTGAATATAAACCTGCACCGGCTCAATCCGATTGGAGCACCTCAGGCGCCATAATTTGGTTATATGTTACCACCCAGCATAGTGAATGGTTTCCTGGTGGTTTAGTGGGTTATTCAGGCACTCTGACCTGATTGAGCCTGTGCAACTGTATATCCAAGGGGTGTTTTGGGTTTACTGCTCATGTAATGCCATTCGGGGATGAGTGAGGCTGGTCAGTCTCTTCTTAAATGTCAGGACCAACTTCCCTAGCCCCTCCTATGCTCCTCTTGAAGCAACACTGGATTAGATAATGAATAATAATAACAATACTGTAATAATAATAATAACATATCATTTAGTGTTTATTAACACAAAAATGACATCATTCTAACTGTGAGATTGTGTGCGGTGATTCTTTCCCTGGAGTGCCCTGGCGTGATGGGCATGAGGTGGCGTGGGGGTAGCCAGGTGAGGGCGGTGGGGGTGGGCGTGGGGCGGCCACATACATGGGCAGCCAGCACAGCATTACCTCCACCTACTGTCACAACACTGGAGTTCGCTGCCACCACTTGCACCCACCCTGAACCTGCAATGTGTATGATTTATTAGGGTTAATAAGCTTGCTTTCCTTTTTTCATTTATTCATTCATTCATCACCCAACACCACCATCATCAACACCATCATTACCACACAGACTGATGACCTTTCTTTCATTCAACATCATCATCATCATCATCATCATCATTAAAAATCACTTATCATCATCAACAATCATCATCATCATCGTTCAAATTGGCCTTAAGCCCACATGGAAAGAGAATATACAAAAGTGGGGAAACCACATAACCAAGCCTGGTGGTTTAGTGGGTAATTAAGGCGCTCCAATCAGATTGAGCCTGTGTAGGTTTATATCCAAGGGATGGTTGGGGTTTATTGCTCATGTAATGCCACTCAGGGATGAGTGAGGCTGGTCCCTCTCAAGTTAAATGTCAGGACCAACTTGCCTAGCCCCAAGCTCCTACGGTTCTCATAGGGCAACATAAGATTGGATGATGGATAGATGGATAAGAGAACTATCAACAGCAGGCCCAGTCAAATGGGTCAGACACTCATTCACATATAATTCATGCCAGTGGAAACCTGAATCCACCACACAGGCCTAACTAACTACCCTTATATTTTTTTGATAATTTTTCTTATAGACACATTTCATATAGGTGGAGAGCTGCTCATCAACAATACCCCAAGGAGTCAATGATGTTCTCTTTCTATCTCTCTCTCTCTCTCTCTCTCACCTGGCAGATGGACTGGGCAGGGTGGATGTAGTGCAGCCTGTGTGGAAGATGATGTGGCAGGTGTCTTCCTCAGCAGTTGTGGCGTGTGTACGCTGCCACCACCACCCTCACCTGTCACAATGAAACATCCTCATTAACACATACAGGTAATGCAACTACTTAGACATTCAGTAGTCTTTATACTTTAACCTGGCCCAGATGTTTGTCCTTTTGCAGGTTGTTTCATGTACCTCAATGGCAGAATAAGGCGATACTAAGGTTTGACACCCTTCCAAAAGCACCTTGTGACTAGCATCAGATTCTAGGTTATAGAATAAAACGAATATTGTCATCCCAAAGACTTTGATGATGTTTTTATAGATTTTATTTTACCCATCTATACACAATTCTGTTCAGCCTGTGAGAAACCTTTTGTACTGATGGGGTAAATAAAATCTATATGTAACCTCTGCAGTTGGGAAAGACCGGAAAAAAAAAAAAATCATCTACAGATAACAGGAATTAACATGAAAAAATAAGTCATCATAGTTAAGGGGTGATGAACGCCTCTTAGCACCCATTACTTACCGGCTAATGCTTCTGGTATGGTATTATATACAGTATTTGTTTATGACGTTTACGTTATCTGTAGTAAATCTAAGTTGCATAACAGAATCATAAGAAGTAAAAGGCAAAATTAACTGTCAGGGAATGGGTACCAAAAAATATAAATTCTCTTAAGCACATGAGACTACAACCCATATTCACATAATCCACATAAAAATAGTCAACACAAGGGGTTATCTCAATGCAGTGCTTGTATTTTGGCTTCTCCTGTATGGTGATATCTTTGTATTTAGGCAACTTAAATTTGCCACCTCCAAGCAATCTTATTCAGTTTCCAAGAAGGCCTCTGTAGTGAAAGAGATAATGGAGGCTTTACCTTTGCTACCTCCAGACAATGTTGTTAGTTATCAAGAGTGCCCATGTAGCGGATAAAACAATAGAGGCTACACCTGCCTTCTATCTCTGTCTATCTACAGCCAGATACCATAATACCCTAAGGGGGGTGCTGTTTGACTCTGAGTAAGTTATGACTCAGAAAGTCTCTACAAAGCTGAATTCAATCATCTAGCAGTAGGAAGAATAAAAGTGCAAAAGAAGTCCACACTTGACAAGCAGGCTTCCATGAACTGGAGGGGGGGAGAGGGGGTACAGCCATATTCTGGGGTGGGGTGAATGGGGTTCCACTGCCATTCATTGTGCCCACATTAAATACAGTCAAGTCCCCTATGGCGCAGGCTTCTATGACACGGCAAGGTGCCAGACCCACAAAAATGAACCATGTGCATAAACTGTACCTACGATGCAGGTGCGACAAGGTTTGAAACGCGCGGGCAAATTCACAAGGCAGCCGGAGAGCAAACCTCAGCCATCGCCTGCCGTTCAAACCCCTCTCATTGTGTAGCCAGACTGCTTGTTATCTGATCACCCTCCCGTTTTTTGTGCCTACTGTTACGTGTTATACAAGCATTGACTGATTGCTCGATTGTGTAAAGTGGGGAAAAATGGGGAAAAGTGGGGTGAAAAGGGAGACTGGGCAAACATCCAGAACCAAATTCCATTTTCCCATAGGTTTAGCTATTTGTATGGAATGGTTTTCCATGGCACGGGAACTGTCCAAAACCAAAGTGACTCGATCGGTACAGAGGTGGCTTGCAGTCCCGACAGACCCAGGTTCGAATCCTCACTGGGGCAGGGAACAGTTTAAGGATTCGAATCTCATTAAATCAAGCTTTACTGATCTACCAGAGGACCCGCCGACATGTCATAAAAATACCCCTGCTAATAGCAATACACCAGTCCTGTATGAGACAGCCCTAGCATGTATTCAGTATGGATGGTGGGTGCTAGCACCGAAGTGATGACATGTAGAGGTGTTGGTATGTAGAAGGAGTGCTGGGCCTTGATAGCAGGCTGTGAAGCCTATACCCAGTGTTGGACACATAAAAAAAATAAATAAATAAATAAATAAAATAAAATAAAAATTAAAAAAAAAAGCCGCACCTTTGGCGACTTGACTGTACTCTACAAATTCAAATAGGTGGCAGGGAAGTGGAAGATAAAAATGGTAGACTGCTGGTGGAGAAGGGAGAAAAAGTGAGCAGATGGAGAGAACACTTTAAGGAATTGTTAAACAAAGTGAATGAAAGTGACACGAGTATAAATGGCTGGGGAATGGCCGGGAGGAGGAGGGAGGATGGAAGTAGTGGAAGCAATGAAGAAAGTCAAAATGGGGAAAGCACCAGGAATTGAGGGAGTGTATGGTGAAATGCAGAGAATGGGGGATAGATAGCAGTGGAGTGAATAAGGAAGAAGTGTAGGTTGGCCTGGGAAGATACAGTCCTGGAGGATTGGAAGTCAGGTATAATTATTCCCCAGTACAAAGGAAAAAGGGAAAAAGAAGTGTATGGTAATCATAGGGGTATTTATCTTCTTAGTATAATAGAAAAAGTGTATGGTAGGATACTTACTGACAAAGTTAGGGAAATGACTGAGGAATTACTTGGAGAAGAATACAGAGGTTTTAGGAAGGGAAAAGGTTGTGTAGATCAGATACTTGTCCAAAGATCTTTAGTTGAAAAGTTTCAAGAAATGGGAAAGAAGTTGTATGTGGCCTTCAAGGATTTGGAGAAAGCATATGACAGAGTTGATAGACAAGGAATGTGGAAAATATTAAGAATACATGGAGTACATGGGAAGCTGTTGAATTCCATGAAAAGTATGTAAGAAGGTGCTAGGGATGCAGTGCATGTTGATGGTGAATTGAGTGAATTTTTCTATCTGAATGTTGGATTGAAACAAGGATGTGTCATGTCTCCCTAGTTGTTCAATCTGTATATGGATGGAGTTATAAAACAGATACAAGGCAGGGCAGTGGATGTTGGAGCAGTCACAATGAGAGAGAGAAGCATGTGGAAACTTCCTGCTTTGTTGTTTGCAGATGATGCATTCTTAGGTGGGGATGAGGGGGAACTACAAGGCTTTGTGAACGAGTTTGGGAGAGTGTGTAAAAGACGGAATCTAGCCGTGAATGTAGGGATAAGTAAAGCTGTGGTCTTCGAGAGAAATAAAGTCATTGAATGCACACCGAGGTTGGAGAGTAAGGAAATGGAAAATGTAAGTACATTTAAGTACTTGGGCAGCATGATGAGTAAGGATGGAAATTTAGAGAATAAAATCCACGAAACAGTGCAGCAGGGAAGAAATGTTACTGTTTCTCAGAAAGCAGTGATGATGAATGGAGAAATGAGCATTAAAAAAAAAAAAAAATGCTGCATGATGGTATTGTGATAACAACTCTAACATATGCAAGCCAAGCTTGGACCTTGTTGGCAGGACACAAGTCAAGAGTGAGAGCAGTGGAAATGAGTTATTTGAGAGGAGCATGTGGAGTTACATGGAGAGACAGACTGTCAAATGAGGAAGTGAAGAAGCGTTGTGATGTGGACTTCATAGAAAGCGTTAGAAGTATACACAGGTGGCCAAAGCACACCGAGGTTGGAGAGTAAGGAAATGGAAAACATAAGTACATTTAAGTACTTGGGTAGCATGATGAGTAAGGATGGAAATTTAGAGGATAAAATCCAAGAAATGGTGCAGAAGAGAAGAAATGTTGCTGTTTCTCAAAAAGCAGTGATGATGAATGAAGAAATGAACATGAAAGTAAAAAAATAAAATAAAAAAAAATAAAAATAAAATAAAATGCTGCATGATGGTACTGTGATAACAACTCTAACATATGCAAGCTAAGCTTGGACCTTGTTGGCAGGACACAAGTCAAAAGAGAGAGCAATCGAAATGAGTTATTTGAGAGGAGCATGTGGAGTTACATGGAGAGAGAGACTATCAAATGAGGAAGCGTTGTGATGTGGATGTCATAGAAAGCATTAAAAATATACAGAGGTGGTCTGGCCAAGTGGAGAGGATGGAGAGCACGAGACTAATGAGGAGAGTGTATGTGAGAGAGGTGGAAGGGGACAGAGGGAGGGGGAGACCAAGGATGAGATGGAGAGATGAAGTGGAGAGGTATATGAGTGATGGGGTGTGAGCTGGGGGGAAGACAGCAAATTGGCAGGGGACAGGGCAACATGGAGGTGATCAGTTTGTGACCATCTCTTATGGAATTGAGGCATCTGGCTATAGGTTGATTGATGGAATTCCAAATACAGGATCCAGTGGAAGGTCAACGATCTAACTGTGGGGGCTGGTCTCCCAAACCCCCCCATGGCTATGCCCTACTGAAGAGTGTATAATTACAACACAACACAGCATAGCAGACTATAATACAAAACAAAGGGGCATAACATTGCATTTAATGCTACACTAACTGAAGGAGTTGGTGAAATCACTGTGTAATGTATGGTCAATAAAACAAAGCATCACAACATACCAGAAGTATGGGAACAGCAGCATGACATCACAAAACGCTAATTAACTGATAAAGGATGTTGACAAGGGGGGGAATATGATTCATGGGAACACAATTAACCTCCTGAATCCTGTTGACATCTTTCTTAATCTATTTCTGGTGATACCAAATTACTCAGCTTTGGAAAGGCCTTTTGTAATGAACAGATTTATTAAGGATATATCTAACTCCTCAAGTTGGGAAAGTCAACTTGAATCTAAATAAAATCAAGAGTTGACACCAAAATATAAGAGGAGTTACAAAGAATACATGTGAATACAACATGGAAGAAATCACAATTATATCCTGCTGACCAAGCACACTCACAGATTTTAAGTGGCTTTAGAGATTTTGTAACATCTATTCCTTAGCAATTTAATCTGCTCATTATTCTCATCTTAAATGTCAGGACCAACTTGCCTAGCCCTGGGCTCCTACGCTCCTCATGGGGCAACATAAGATTAGATGATGGATGGATGGATTACACATCAGTATCCTCTTGCATGTTATTCACATAAATTATGTCGATGTTAAAGCAACATAAATATCACAGAAGATAATATTAACATTTACTACACTAAAGAAATTGCTTAGGATGGAATGCTGGCATGAAACTAATACCACACAGAATACAGTTCAACAGCGTAATGCATGATAAAAAAAAAAAAAAAAGTCATCAAAGCATGACAGCATAACAATGATGAAATGACCAGGGTCATTGCTAGGATTTAAAAAATGGGGTGGTTATGCCTGTCTATTGAGTGGCCCAAGAAGACTGTGTTAGGAGGTTCTGGGATATTACTCCTGCAATCTGAGGTGGCCATTGAAGTGGCCAGGCATATTTCAGGGGTGGTCCATGTCACTCAGGTAACTATGCCACTGGACATGACAACACACAAGACATAACAAAAAAAGGCATAATAAGGCAAGAGGCATAACAAAGGCATGACAACACAACACAGGCTTTAGAACAATGGCAGGACAACAGTAAGCAAAACAACAATTCAACTGAAGCATAATACAGCTACAACAAAAGCTCAGTGACACCAAACTGTTATTAACACACTGAGTATGTAGATAATGATGGAGAATGAAGTATGAAAAATTATACAAGAACTAATAAGGTGTGACAACACAGAGAATACATTACAGTACAAAAAAGAGGAAGAAGATATGAGGGCAAAGTAACACAGTGGCAAAGAACAGCAAAAGGTAATATAGTGACCAAGTATGTAGATATGCAGTGACACATGATAACAAAACAACTACTATAATATGACAACACAAGGATGACATGAAAAAGGCAAAAAGTAAAAAAGGACTAAATGTAGGTAATGCAACAAAAACAGGGGTAGCAACAAAAACAAGGGTGGCAACAATAACAAGGATAGTGACAAAAACAAGGGTAGCAACAAGAACAAGGGTAGCAACAAAAACAAGGGTAGCAACAAAAACAAGGGTGGCAACAAAAACAAGGGTAGCAACAAGAACAAGGGTAGCAACAAAAACAAGGGTGGGAACAACAGCAAAGGGTAAAACAGTGAGGCCCTTATATAATGTTCCTCTTCCACTCTCCAATCTGCAGGGTAATTTCTGGTGTGTTACAGAGATGACCCAGTCAACATAATCAATGTCTAACCTGCATCACTTACTCATTCCATACTCCCACTGCCATACCCACACCCACAACAGCAAAATCCCTGTAACACATAAGACACCACCAGGAGTGTCTAGTGGGGCACTATTTATGAACTAACTGCATACCTACCAAGTACATTGATAAAGACAGAGTGCGATGCGAAGTGTCCAAAAGCGTGGTTGGTTGCACACTTGTACCAGCCCCTATCCTCAGCCACCGCCCTAGTTATATTCAGCCACCCTCCTGATGACGTCACCTCTCGACCACCACCCTCTGTCTCTGTGCGTAGATAGACAGACATATGGATAAGAAAAGGTACTGAGAAAAGATTTTGCCAAATGTACACTATACTCTGTCTTTGTGGGTAGAAGGAGAGACACATAAGAAGAGAATCAAAGATAAAGAAAGACTGATATACTGACAAGGAGTGGTAAAGAAAAAAAGGAGAGATAGATATACAGATCTAGATCTACATCTAAAGAGGGAGAGAGACAGACAGACAGAGAGAGAACCGGTATTTTTTTTTTACTGGGTGGTTAGTGGGAAGAGATGATGTATGGTCCGGAAGAGACAGTGGGTGAAAGAGTAAATTGCAGTAAACCCTTCATAAGTCGAACTATATGGGGCTCTACCCTGGTTC
>JAGKTI010016079.1:6669-19776 GCA_018397915.1 Birgus latro
GAGAGAGAGAGAGAGAAAGAGAGAGAGAGAGAGAGAGAGAGAGAGAATGCCAGTACTATGATCCCTACCATACTTTTTTTTTTTTTTATGCAAGGAAGAAGGAACCAAAAGCCAAGGGCCCACATATTGTTCCTTCCAAGAAAAAGCAAAAACAATACAAAAGAGAGCCAAATTCAAGATTCATTCATTACAAGATGCATAGACACACTGCATTTGAAAGACTGGAGATCATAGGAAGTAGGAAATACAGACAAAGGAAGACAGTTCCAGAGTTGACCAGTTGCATAAATGAAGGACTGGGAGTAATGGTTAACTCTTGCATTAGAGAGTTGGACAAAAAGAATGAGAGCTTGTTGCTAGACGGGTACTACGTGCCCGTCGTAGAGGTGGAGGGATGCAAGCAGACAGGTCAGAGGAACTGTGACCGTTGAAATAGCAATAGAAGAGAGATAAAGATGCAACAGTGCAGCGAAGAGACAAAGGTTAAAGGGAATCAGTAAGAGTTAATGAGACGAAAAGCCTTTGACTCCACCCTTGACGATTCCAGTGCTGTTCCTCCATCACTTCCCCCCCCCTGACTTCCTCATGACTAACATTAAAATTTTTTCAGCTGATGTATTTTCTGCCATCACTGGCCTCAATACTAAGAAGGCATATGGGCCTGATGGGGTCCCTCCTGTTGTCCTCAAGAACTGTGCTTACACCCTGCCTAGGTAAACTCTTTCGTCTTTGTCTATCAACTTGTACCTTTCCTTCTTGCTGGGCGTTTGCTCTCATTCAGCAAGTCCCAAAGAAGGGTGACCATTCCCAACCCTCTAACTATCGTCCAATTGCTTTAACATCCTGTGTCTCAAAAGTTTTTGAGTCAATTCTTAACAGAAAAATTTTAAAGTATCTTTCCTGTCACAACCTTCTTTCTGATCGTCAGTATAGGTTCCGTCAGGGACACTCCACTGGTGATCTTCTCAACTACCTTTCAGACTCCTGGTCATCCTCCTTTCGGGACTTTGGCGAAAGCTTTGCCATTTCAATTGACATCTCAAAGGCTTTCGATAGAGTCTGGCATAAATCTTTAATTTCCAAACTGCCCTCATACAGTTTTAATCCTTCTATCTGTACCTTCATCTCTAGCTTCCTTTCCGGTCTTTCTATAGCCGCTGTTGTAGACAGTCATCGTTCTTCTCCTAGACCTAACAACAGTGGTGTTCCTCAGGGCTCTGTCCTATCACCAACTCTCTTCCTTTTATTCATCAATGACCTTCTAAGCTGTACATCTAACCCTATCCACTGCAACGTCCATCTCAGCAGTTACTTCAATGAAAAAGGGATGAGGCTATGGCACACCTAATGTCTGACTTGGCTCATATCTCTGATTGGGGTAAAAATAATCTTGTTATTTTTAATGCATCAAAAACTCAGTTCTTACACTTATCAACCCGACAAAATCTTCCTCGGGATTACCCACTAATGTTTAATAATGAACAGTTATGTCCTGCATCATCCTTGAACATGCTTGGGGTTTCATTCTCTCGGGATTTGTCTTGGAAAGAACATATTACATCTCTTGTGAAATCTGCTTCCAAGAGATTAGGTTTGCTAAGCCGATTCCGAACTTTCTTTACCCCTGCACAGTTGTTGACCTTGTACACGGGTTTTATTCGCCGGTGTATGGAGTACAACTCTCATGTGTGGGGAGGATACCCACATGCAGCTCTTCTCAATAGGGTGGAGTCAAAGGCTTTTCGTCTCATTAACTCTCCTCCTCTTACTGATTCCCTTCAACCTTTGTCTCTTTCCCGCTCTGTTGCATCTTTATCTGTCTTCTATCGCTACTTCAATGGTCACTGTTCCTCTGAACTGTCTGCTTGAATCCCTCCACCTCTACGACGGGCACGTAGTACCCGTCTAGCAACAAACTCTCATCCCTTTTCTGTCCAACTCTCTAATGCAAGAGTTAACCGTCACTCCCAGTCCTTCATTTATGCAACTGGTCAACTCTGGAACTGTCTTCCTCTGTCTGTATTTCCTACTTCCTATGATCTCCAGTCTTTCAAACGCAGTGTGTCCAGGCATCTCGAATTGAACGGATCTTGAATTTGGCTCTCTTTTGTATTGTTTTTGCTTTTTCTTGGAAGGAACAGTATGCAGGCCTGTGGCCTTTGGTTCCTTCTTCCTTGCATAAAAAAAAAAAAAAAAAAAATATGCTGTTTCCACCCTTCACCTTTCCATTCAGTTTCCGCAACGTCCATCTCAGCAATTACTTCAACAAAAAAGGGATGAGACTATGGCACACCTAATGTCTGACTTGGCTCGTATCTCTGATTGGGGTAAAAATAATCATGTTATTTTTAATGCATCAAAAACTCAGTTCTTACACTTATCAACCTGACAAAATCTTCCTCAGGATTACCCACTAATGTTTAATAATGAACAGTTATGTCCTGCATCATCCTTGAACATGCTTGGGGTTTCATTCTCTCGGGATTTGTCTTGGAAAGAACATATTACATCTCTTGTGAAATCTGCTTCCAAGAGATTAGGTGTGCTAAGCCGATTCCAAACTTTCTTTACCCCTGCACAGTTGTTGACCTTGTACACGGGTTTTATTCGCCGGTGTATGGAGTACAACTCTCATGTGTGGGGAGGATCCCACAAGCAGCTCTTCTCAATAGGGTGGAGTCAAAGGCTTTTCATCTCATTAACTCTCCTCCTCTTACTGATTCCCTTCAACCTTTGTCTCTTCGCCGCTCTGTTGCATCTTTATCTGTCTTCTATCGCTACTTCAATGGTCACTGTTCCTCTGAACTGTCTGCTTGCATCCCTCCACCTCTACGACGGGCACGTAGTACCCGTCTAGCAACAAACTCTCATCCCTTTTCTGTCCAACTCTCTAATGCAAGAGTTAACCGTCACTCCCAGTCCTTCATTTATGCAACTGGTCAACTCTGGAACTGTCTTCCTCTGTCTGTATTTCCTACTTCCTATGATCTCCAGTCTTTCAAACGCAGTGTGTCCAGGCATCTCGAATTGAACAGATCTTGAATTTGGCTCTCTTTCATATTGTTTTTGATTTTTCTTGGAAGGAACAGAATGCAGGCCTGTGGCCTTTGGTTCCTTCTTCCTTGCATTAAAAAAAAAAAAAATATGCTGATGTTTCCACCCTTCACCTTTCCATTCGGTTTCCGCAAAGTCCATCTCAGCAATTACTTCAACAAAAAAGGGATGAGGCTATGGCACACCTAATGTCTGATTTGGCTCGTATCTCTGATTGGGGTAAAAATAATCTTGTTATTTTTAATGCATCAAAAACTCAGTTCTTACACTTATCAACCCGACAAAATCTTCCTCAGGATTACCCACTAATGTTTAATAATGAACAGTTATGTCCTGCATCATCCTTGAACATGCTTGGGGTTTCATTCTCTTGGGATTTGTCTTGGAAAGAACATATTACATCTCTTGTGAAATCTGCTTCCAAGAGATTAGGTGTGCTAAGCCGATTCCGAACTTTCTTTATCCCTGCACAGTTGCCGACCTTGTACACGGGTTTTATTCACCGGTGTATGGAGTACAACTTTCATGTGTGGGGAGGCTCCCCACATGCAGCTCTTCTCAATAGGGTGGAGTCAAAGGCTTTTCATCTCATTAACTCTCCTCCTCTTACTGATTCCCTTCAACCTTTGTCTCTTCACCGCTCTGTTGCATCTTTATCTGTCTTCTATCGCTACTTCAATGGTCACTGTTCCTTTGAACTGTCTGCTTGCATCCCTCCACCTCTACGACGGGCACGTAGTACCCGTCTAGCAACAAACTCTCATCCCTTTTCTGTCCAACTCTCTAATGCAAGAGTTAACCGTCACTCCCAGTCCTTCATTTATGCAACTGGTCAACTCTGGAACTGTCTTCCTCTGTCTGTATTTCCTACTTCCTATGATCTCCAGTCTTTCAAATGCAGTGTGTCCAGGCATCTCGAATTGAACGGATCTTGAATTTGGCTCTCTTTCATATTGTTTTTTCTTTTTCTTGGAAGGAACAGTATGCAGGCCTGTGGCCTTTGGTTCCTTCTTCCTTGCATTAAAAAAAAAAAAAAAAAAAATGCTGATGTTTCCACCCTTCACCTTTCCATTCGGTTTCCGCAACGTCCATCTCAGCAATTACTTCAACAACAAAGGGATGAGGCTATGGCACACCTAATGTCTGACTTGGCTCGTATCTCTGATTGGGGTAAAAATAATCATGTTATTTTTAATGCATCAAAAACTCAGTTCTTACACTTATCAAACCGACAAAATCTTCCTCAGGGTTACCCACTAATGTTTAATAATGAACAGTTATGTCCTGCATCATCCTTGAACATGCTTGGGGTTACATTCTCTCGGGATTTGTCTTGGAAAGAACATATTACATCTCTTGTGAAATCTGCTTCCAAGAGATTAGGTGTGCTAAGCCGATTCCGAACTTTCTTTACCCCTGCACAGTTGTTGACCTTGTACGCAGGTTTTATTCGCCCATGTATAGAGTACAACTCTCATGTGTGGGGAGGCTCCCCACATGCAGCTCTTCTCCATAGGGTGGAGTCAAAGGCTTCTCATCTCATTAACTCTCCTCCTCTTACTGATTCCCTTCAACCTTTGTCTCTTCGCCGCACTGTTACATCTTTATCTCTCTTCTATCGCTACTTCAACGGTCACTGTTCCTCTGAACTGTCTGCTTGCATCCCTCGACCTCTACGATGGGCACATAGTACCCGTCTAGCAACAAACTCTCATCCCTTTTCTGTCCAACTCTCTAATGCAAGAGTTAACCGTTACTCCCAGTCCTTCATTTATGCAACTGGTCATCTCTGGAACTGTCTTCCTCTGTCTGTATTTCCTACTTCCTATGATCTCCAGTCTTTCAAACGCAGTGTGTCCAGGCATCTCGAAATGAACGGATCTTGAATTTGGCCCTCTTTTGTATTGTTTTTGCTTTTTCTTGGAAGGAACAGTATGCAGGCCTGCGGCTTTGGTTCCTTCTTCCTTGCATTAAAAAAAAAAAAAAAAAACTGGAGGGAAGTGCAAGAGAAGATATGAGACTGCTTTATAAAAAAATAAATAAATAAATATATAGGCACAAGGAGATATCTGACTGTTTTATAAAAAAAAAATAAATAATGTACATATGCAACCACTATGGGAAATAGAAAATGATGCAGCGCACACACTGATAATGCTGACTAAACCTTTCACCGTATTAATTATTATAACAAGAGTAACAATCCTCCTCATACTCTTTTTACTGGTGCTTGGAACAGACACCTTCAATCAGGTAAGCTGCTGCCAGGTTAAGCAAACGTCCCTCGATTCCTTTACGAGCCCTTAAAGGAGGACTGTGGTCTATGAAAGAACAGTAATTTAATTGGTTTGAAGCCCACTGCACATCTATCTATCTATAAAATATGCAAAATAATATCATCCGTCGCTACAGCTGGCAGAGAAATGTCTAAATACTTTTGCTCATGCTTAGGACAGGAGTCTTGGTACACATTTTATAGCTTGTGACAATGTATGGCTGTCTCGATGTATCCATAGTCAGTTTACTAGAATCTGGCGAAGATGTCTAACTCATTAAATATAAATAAAATAATCTGTCCACTATACAGTACATCTGTAAATTACATCAATAAATAATGTTAATAATCAGTCACCATCATGGTAGTAATCACATACATAATTCACTGGGTGGCATTAGAGACTTGCTAAGAAATGATGTTAGAAAACCACCAAAGCCACTCAAAATACAAATCACTTACACTGGAGCAACAGCAAAAGACTTTGTTTTACCCGGAGAATTGACGGTTGTCAAAGGCATTAAAAAAAAAGAAAGGGGGGGGAGCCCTTTGTCTATCCAACTATTCACCTAAAAAACTCTACCATACCTGCTATGGAAAGGATTTAGAGCTGTAGTAACTATAACACTGTTATACAGTATGTAGCTACAGCTTAACATAAACATACGCAATAGGCATAACAGCATCAGAGTTAAGCTGCAGGATGTGGTAAGTTATGGGTTTGCAGTCTATTTATTTACTGATAATCTCATCACTCTAAATAGGTATAAAATTGGTAAATCAGGTCTGTACACTCCTAATGAGGCACAGAAGAGTTGGTTGGTGGGTCCTTGAATTACTAGTAAATGGTCATCCCTCACTCCGTGAGAAACAAAAAGACAGCTACCCTACCCTACTACAACCTAAACTAACCTAGCCTAACATAACCAAAACCTGACTAGCCTATCTGATTACTAACATTTTAATATTCTCAGATACCATTTCCTAGAAATGACATAATTTTATATTTTCCATCGACTGTACCACAACCTAAGCATAAGATCCTATAATATATATACTCTCATCTTAAATGTCAGGACCAACTTGCCTAGCCCCGGGCTCCTACGCTCCTCTGTGGGGCGACATAGGATTGGATAATGAATGAATATATATATACATAAATGAGCAGAAAAGAAAAAACTCTTTAGTGACTTTCAGTTTAATGCCTTTAGGCTACCATGACTCTCAGTAAAAGAAAATCATTTGCTGCCAGCTGAAAGAAACAGTAGCTATTCTTTAAAAGCCTGTAAGTTACAAACTTTTGGTTAGAAATTTACCAAGTACTAACTTGTTTAAGATTTGATTTGGCACAATGGCTAGAACTGCTCCTGAAGTTGCCTGCCTAGAAGTGTCAGGGTTTGAATCCTGGTGCTAGCAACTGGCACCACTCAACGCGTGCCCATACACCCTTTGCTGGTCAATAAAAACAATGAGCAGCTACTGTACCTATGGTAGTAGCCTTGTATACCCTTGTGGCTGATAATCCACCACATAGTCAAAGGTCAAAGTCATGCAGATAAACATACCAATACCATCATCATCAGCCTAACCTCTTTTCTTCCTCAAGGAATGGGTGACAAACTCTCGATATCAATTAATTATGTAAGTGGGGAGCAACTGTTGATATAATCTGTCCAATTTAACTTGGCCCGCATTTGCAATCATCCCAAATTGACTGAGCTGTAACAAGATACTAACATTGCAATATTGTGCTAGGCTTGAAGAAGTGCCAAAAAAGGACAAGTGCTCACTGTTGTGTTTAATTCTGAGGGCTACAAAAGGGCAAAATNATCACTGATAAGCAGGTTCCCAGTACCATCCTCCAGTGAGAAGCGGTGGTCAGTCTGCCAGCGAAGAGGCTCACCATTCTTGGTCCAGCTGTAGGATGGGGATGGGGCACCCTCGGCCTCACACTCTATCACAACTGGCAAGGCATTCCTCTCCCTGCTCTTCTCCAGGCTGTACCACACCTCATGTCGGGACTGCTTCAGTATCACTGGTGGTGATTTGGCTAACAAAAAGGCACAGAAATGTCATTATCCATCCCTCCATCCATTCATCATCCAATCCTATGTTGCCCCATGAGAAGCATAGGAGCCCAGGGCTAGGCAAGTTGGTCCTGACATTTAAGATGAGAGTGACCAGCCTCACTCATCCCTGAGTGGCATTACCTGAGCAATAAACCCCAACCACCCCTTGGATATAAATCTGCACCAGCTTAATTTGATTGGAGCGCCTTAATCATCATCATAATAAAAAAAAAGGAGGGAAGAACTGATCAACACCACAGCCAAAAAGTAGGCCACACTCTCATTCACCTCCCATTCAAGCCCTTGGAATCCTGACAGAAAGAAAAAGATAACCTATATCAGACACCACTGAGATTATACATGATAAATTTATTTTAAAAAGAAATTCCATGGATTAAAATACTAAAATGCTGTCTGTCTGTTGCATAACTTACTCATAAGCGTGACGGTCTTCTCTACCCTGCCTATCACATTGGTGGCCCGGCAGGTGTACTGGCCCAGGTCATCTGAGGTCACACTGCCCACTCTTAAGGTTGACCTCACACCTCCAACCTCGTCCTCAACCTCTACACTCTCTACTCTGTAAAGGAATGACAAGGGTTTAGATTGGGGTCATTTGGTTTGGTTAGATTACACTGGGTTATAACTGTATTTGGTTAGCGTTTGTATGATTTCATGAGATTAGACTGGCTTCCCATTCAGATAAGCCCAGGCCCACAACAATAACAACAAACAACAACAACAGAACAACTGAGAAATGCATCCAATAATTTCACACACACCAACCTCAAATTAGCAGTACCAAGAATGGCTGTGTTGTCCTTGTACCATGTGACATCAGGAGTTGGGTAACCCTTCACTGAGCACTCAAGGGAGGCAGGCTCAAGGTTGTTTGTGAATACCTGGTTGGGAGGGTGACAGAAATAATCTGTGATGTGGAAATCCTGCCGAGTGTATGATGGTAAATCATCATCATCATTCCAACCTCTTTTTCCCAATAAGGGTAGGATGAAGGGTGAAGCAGGGGTCAGAGAACAAGAAAAAAAAATCTGACAGAGGGGGGAACTCATCAACTAATGGAAAAAAAAAAACTGCTACAGCCAGTCCCAGTTTACCCTCAAGAAGTAAGGACAGGAGAATAGAATACCACTGTCCAAAAAAAAAAAAAAGCACATTTAACAGTATATGACTAGCCTATTGCCCTTAGTGGCATTACATGACTGAAATCCTCCAGGCACCTCTTGGAGACCGTACCAATGCAAGGCCATCACTCCAACAGGGGCGTTCCGGCCACTAGACTACCAGGCTGAAACTCTGCAGTACAGCTTCAGGTCTTAATATCTACAGTAGTCTTAACATTTACAAAATTAGCTTGTCCTGGATTTTCTGTATGAAAAGGGTGATTTGCAAATACTGCATCACTGACCTCATTAACATCCTGATACTTCTTCCCCTCTAATAATGGAGCAAGGTAGACTCCAGAAACAAGATAAAGGAGAGTACAACAATAGGAGAACTATCAATACGATACCCAGTAAAACGGTCCACATAATCATTTGCACATCACTGAAGTCCATTAAATCCTATCTCTACCTAATTTGTTTTACTATCTGCACATACTTTGGTGGTAATATAGTAAATCTTTCTCACACACATCAAACATACTGTATTGTCAATCACTGACTGATGATCCATCCATTAAATCATCCTTTTTTGCCATTTCAGTAGCCTTATGTGAGCAAAAAACTCCATCCCACAGATATTAACTCTTACAGGCTCAGCAAGTTGAAGCACCGTGACCCAATAAACCACTATGCATCATCTGGCTGCATATTACCACACAATGTAGTGAATAGTTTCCTGGTTTACAGGGCAATCATTGACTACTAAGCCAATAAAAAGGGGTACCAAAGCCTTGTTATGTGCATCTCCATACATACTTCATCCCAGAAATTCAGTCCCCCGTCAGTTCCGTAGCCTTCACAGTCTTCATAATTTGCTCTGTCAAACATTAACTTACCATACCTAACCACCTTCATCTTGACCTAACACTCCTTCTCCAACCACCAAATAAGAGAAAGTGGTTCTTTCTGGGTTGTCAGCTTTTTTCCTCTGATATCCCCAACTAACTACGACTCACACATTTATAATTAAACATTCTCATACACACATACACTTGCTACAATACTATATGCTCTGGAAAACCAGTCATTATCTAAACCACAAAGCATAAAATCAGTATTTCACATACCCTAGAGGCTGCCAGGTGGAGCTCAGGTGGGAACTGTACATGCAGTATGACGTGGGAGGTGGCAGGCTGACCCAAGCCATTGTCAGCATAGCAGACATAGTGACCGCGGTGTTCAACCTCAACCAGGGGAATGTCCAGTTGGTTGGATCTAGGAAAAGGCAAATGACAGAGTACAGCAGAATACCACATTATAACACCATCAACTTCAATGTGGTGCTGGAAGGTACATATTCATGCTGTGACATCAATATAGCTGAGCTGCTTCACTGCCCAGCAATACATATATCCCTTGTCCTTTCCTATTCCCTAAAAGGCTGAGAGTGGATGGAGAGTGGAATGAGGGCATCTTCAGCCTGCAATCCACTGGGTTCAAGTTTAAACATTCCCTAAGTCTCAACACAACCACACCTTGTTTCAAAACCACACAATAATGGGAAAATTGTTATTGTTGCTTAATCCCAGTCTGTTTGGTCGAGCAGACATGTGGATGGTTGAGCACAGGTAAGCAACCGCTTCTGCAGAGCCATCCTACAGGTGCAGTACATACACTGTGTAGGGATCCGGAACCTCCTTGTGGAAGAGCACGTCACCAGGGTTGGACCAGGGTCCTTGCCACGGCAAGGTGCAGAGAAGTATAAGGAGGTTTGACTTCCAGATGGATGCCACAGCTACTCCATTCGCAGACCACAGCATCACCACATGTAGGATCCTCATCAGCACCAAATTACAAAGTACAAGGTACACTCACTTGAAGAACTTGCCACCATAGTAAGGAAGCTCATCATTGAGTCGCTCCCAGTACACATCCGGGCGAGGCCAACCACCAGGCTGGCAGTCGATGCTGATAGAGTCACCTACTGTCACCTAGGGGTGGCACCAGGGGTGAAAGGTTACATAAGGAGGGCATATGGGATCATCGTGGTGAGTCAATATTAATTCATAATCATCAATGTCCTCAATATCATTATCATTATCATGATCAACATCATGGCTTTTCTTTCTTACTTTTTAACCTAAGAAATGAAGCCATCATCATCATGATCATGACATTGGGAAGCTACATAGTACCTCTTTCTTGCCAATTTATTTCTGAATACAGCTTGTTCATGTTCTCTTATATGTTGCTAATGTCAATATCATGGAAAAAGATGCAATATTTTGGAATCTATCCTATACTTATAATGAATTATGATTGTCTGCCCATTCTGTTTCAGAGAAAGAAACGTATGAAGAGACAGGGCAACATGAAAGAACAATGGGGGAAAGGGTGTGACAGAGAATGGGAGAAGATGATGAAGAAAATGAACGCATGGGGAGGAGAAAAAGGAAATGAGGATGAGAATGGATGGTGGAGAGGAGAAGGAAAGGAAATGAAGTTAAACATGAAAGGAAGGAAGGGAATGAAGGGAGGGAAAGAAAAGGCATGGACGAGCAGAAGAGTTGAGAAGGAGGGAAGAAGATGGAGGAAGAAGGCAATGAATGGACGACAGAGACTGGCATAGAAAGGAATGGTAAATACTGGAAGGGGATAACAAAGAAGAAAAGGTTAAAGGAAAAGAAAGATGAAGGAAGATGGGCAGAACTGAAAGAGGAAGAAAGGAATGAAAGAGGAAGGATGGGGGATGAAAGAGGGAATGAAGGAAAGAACTAATGAGGAGGAAGGAGGATACGAGTGTGGGTTGAAATACCTGTACTGTGGATGAGTTGATGGAGGGGTGAGAAGTGCTATCGCGCTACAGATCTGACAACAGGAAATGAAGCAGGGCGCGCATGAAGGCGAGGAAGCAGGGGTCAATGAAGCTTAGGCTATGGAGATTAAAGAAGAAGGAAAAGAAAGGAAAAGAAGAAGGAAAAGAAGAAGGAAAAGAAGAAGGAAAAGAAAAAGGAAAGAAAAGGACAGAGAAGCAGGGTCAATGAAACTTAGGTTATGGAGGAAGAATGGAAAGAAAGGACAGACAGGAAATCAAAACAATATGAGTAAGAATAGAGAACATAAATCTATTTGTAATGTATCCTTTGTTAACACAAATCTATTTATCATCCAAGCTTTTTTATTTTCTCCATCAGGGACATAGGGAACTGGGCCTACACTAATCACTGCTAACACACAACACGAGAGGTGATCACCCAGTGCGGCATTATGTGAGCAAATAATCCCTAACCATCCCTTGGATGAAAACACAAATACTTAGAAAAATATAGAATGTTACCGTAAGTGTCTTGGTGAAATCATCAGTGAAGTACGGGGCTTGTTGGAGGTGGACAGGCACATCAGCATTAATCTTCTGGTCCTCCCCAAAGTTGACGGTACAACGATACAGCCCTGTATCCTCTTCCTCCAGGGATTTGATCTGTACAGGGAATGGGGAAAACTGGAGTGTACAGTTTTCACTTGCTTTCAATAAACGATATTTATTTGCCTCTTATCATCCAAACATAAAAAGGAGTGTGTGATTATAACTCACTGGATCTTAGGATGGGATAGATAAGAATAAAAAGCTGGTCTACATGAAGATAAGCAGAGTACAAGAGATAAAAAAAAAATGCCATTGTTCGCAAAACAATACAATATCACACTCTCTCTCTCTCTCTCTCTCTCTCTCTCTCTCTCTCTCTCTCTCTCCAACTACGTACAACGAGTGAGTATCGCTGTGACTGCTCCGTGTGCTCCACGTCATACTTCGTGGAGAACAGCACCACCTTCTCGTTGGTGCTGATGGGGTATGAGTTGGTGGGCTTCTCTATGTCAATCTGGAACGAAGAATCGATGAATTAACCTCTTCACTATGATAACACCGGTGAGGTCATGCCCCCTCCAACCCAGTCAATCTCAACCCACAAATAAAACAGATCTGAACTTCATTCAGTAAAATCCGAAACCTCCAAGACTAACCCTTCCTATCTCTGTCCCAAAACCTTACCTTGCTCCAAGAGACGCTGAATTCATTGACACCAGTGAGGTCAACGCCCTCCACCCCACAGTCTATCTTGACCTTCTCCCCCGGCCCCGCTATAGTCTCCTTGCTGTAGGTGATCTTGGGTTGCTCCCCTCCACCACCAGCACCACTCGCTGCCGCCGCTCCTGCACCCTCTGTTAGCGCAACCTGTCTGTACTCACGCTGTGCAGGACCCCCAGCAACCACTGCAAAAAGGGGGGGAGACATCATTATCATCACCATCCTTCTGACCCCTTTTTCCCATCATCATCATTCTGACCTCTTTTCCCCACCCAAAGATGGGATCACGTAAGGTTCAAGCAGCAGGGGAAGAGAGAACCGTGATGGAGGAGAACTAACACCATGATCACTGAAGTGGGCCACAAACTCACTCGCTCACTCTCCATTCAAGGTCCTAGAATCCTGAATTCTACTATAGGCAAGACCCCCATAACTAAACTACTTTTCTTGTACTGTTTTGTGCGTGTGTGTGTGTGTGTGTGTGTGTGTGTGTGTGTGTGT